>CM034151.1:196506096-196560079 GCA_019776745.2 Taxus chinensis
GAATTAAAATACACTTTAAAAAAATAATTTTAAAATATTGATCTTATTTATGATACAAAATGTTTGTGATACATAAATAACAAAATTTAATACCCAAATACTATATTGTGTGTATAACCTAACAGACGCTAAGCTCTTAATATGTAAATCTACTTTCTAAATTCTAACTACCATTAGGTTCTAATGATTATTTGGTACCATAACCTAGCGGGCACCAATCTTGAAATATCCTAATTTAAAATAACATATCATGTTTGCAATACATAACCTAGTGAATTGAATACCTAAATAATATATTGTGGCATAACTTAGTAGCCACTATGCTTTTAATACTAGTATTCACTAAGATCATATTATTATGTTTTGACATAATGTACCCGTCATTATGATTATAATATCTTACATTATTTTTTTGAAACCAAGATATTTCTAAGAACCAAATATTATGTTGCATCATAAGCTAGTGGACGATAAGCTCAAAATATAATTGGGTAACTGGTTAGATTGTAACACCCACTAAGCTCGAAATATTAAAGTGTAAAAGCACCTAACACCCACTACCTAACAATATTTTAATTTAATTTTTTTAATCCAACAAACCATAAGGTAATAATGTTATACAACATGATATCCTTGATGAATCTTAGCATTTTCTAAGATATTCTTAGTTGTAAACAAAGTGATCGCTTGACCCAAATAAGTGTGTTTCCTATAACCAAATCCACCTATCTTTGATTCCGCAAAGGGAAACATAGACTTCATCCAAATAATAATTATAGCTTAGTGGTCAGTAGAGTAGTCAACCTTTTATATTTACATCATATTCATAAAGGATTTTATATAAACAGTAAAAAATAAATATAGAATTTACATAATAGTATACGTATAGATTTGGACTCGTTTTACCCTAGCACCTACTAAGCTATACTTAAAGGAAAATATATCATGTTCATAATGATGTTGTGTGAGTTCATAATCATGTTTTTTATGTGTTCCACAAATATACATCTAGAATTGTATATTTCTTCTAATATTTTGGTAGAATATTTTTACAATTAGGATAAGAAAAGAAACCTGGACTAGCGACATAGAAGTTATACCAAAAGTTTTAAAATACAACATGAACTACTCATTGCACCCTAGCAGCCGTAAATCTATTCTTAGAGTGTATTCATATAAGGAAAATCATGTTGAAAAGCTATAAAAGATAACAAATAAATCTGGCGTTTATATAATTGATACATAAATATATGTGTTACATTGTATGTTTAATATGTTATAAAGGTAAACATATAGTTTTATTTACTTCTTACAATATTCTAGGAAAATTATTTTACATTTATGAAAAAATATGGAAACTTGTAATTGTGTCTGAGAATCTATAAAACCTTTTTTTTACATATGACACCATCCACTCGCTGCATCCTAGCAGCCACTAATTTACTATTAAAGATAAATATATCATCTTCAAAATGGAGTTGTTTTATAAATCTAAATTGTTAATTTTTGTGAATATAACAGTTGACAATGAACAAAAGTGATTTCTAGGACCAAAAAATGTTTTGTGTCTTATATAACAAGAACTGATCAGTGAGGTGCTAAGGAAAACAAATTCTTTTTCCAAATTATAATTATAGCCTAGCAGACACTAGGGTATACAACTTTTCCTAAGGTTGAATTTTTTCATAGAAAAGAAATCATATTGAACAGTTACAAACAATAACAAATAAATATACAATTTATATAATGGATATATAAATATACTTGTAAAATCTTGTATGTAATTTGAAATAGAATTGGTGTTTGGTCAATAGGTTGTCAAAACAAAAAATTATATCGTGGTGGCCTCAAAGATATGTTAATTTTTGGCATAGATTAGAGAGATCAAAAGGAAAAATACATCAATTATAAAATGCATATTAATTAAAATTAGATTGAATAATATTATTGCATATATAATGTGTTTAAATTCCAATCTACATACCATAAAAATGATGAAGACATTACATTTGGTTATTTCTACATGGAAACATGTATATAATTGGAAATAATTATCATACAATTGAATTCTTAATGTAGTTTTATTATTTTGAAATAATATTTTTAACCTCATATATTTTCCTAAAATATCTAAGTGACAGCCATGTAAAAAATGTAATATGCATTAATTAACAAAGTTTCTTTGCATCATCTTGATGAACAAAATTAAACTATTTTTGGTTCTCCCAACGAAAAAAAATTAAAAATAATGTGACTGTGCAAGAAGCTATCATTATCCTACAAAACAATTGTAGGGACAAGAACGAAAATTTCAAAATAAAAATAGCCAAAGAGAGACATGTAATGATGGAAATGGGAAAGCATTAAACAAAGACAAATACAAGAGAACAAAAGCGAGTAAAATTTCTTTTGTTAATGCACAAAAAAAGTGAGTTTTCAAGAAGAACAAGGTTGTTTGTCACAGAGATCAAAAGCAACTGGAAAGTAAGGCTTGAATACGAAGCATGATTTAGTAGGACAAAAAAGGGCTTGTGTGGATAATGATTGCACTAACGTGTAAAACACAGGAACCCGTTGACTACAAAGAAACTAATTGATCCCGGAATAAAATATGTACACATTTAATATAAATACTCAGTTTAATAATATCTATAATTATTTCGTGCTTTATGGTGTCTTTGAAACCTCCATCTACTATCTCTTTCAAAAAATCATCATGATTCTTTTTTGCAACCTCTGTTGTTATCCTCCTTCATGTGCATCTTTTCTGTGTATATTTTATGTTCTTCTTTTGTGTGCTTTTCTCTACGAACAAGATTATAATTGCGAGCAAAAAAACTTGAATTTGAACACTAAGCCCCACAATCTATGTTCTGCACGTATTTTTTTATTTCGAAGAAATGATTTTTTGATTGACCACAAAAATATGAAACCCTATTCAATATTTCTCCAAGGTATTTACTATTTTTTTAGCATATTCCACGAAATAAATTTCAAAAAAAGAACAAGAAGGTGGAACGAAAATTTGAAATTTTCACTTCCCCCCTCTAAAAGCAAAAGGGTGGGCCATTGAACTTTCAAATATCTAAAAATGAAAGGGAATTTGAATTTCCATTTTTTAATTTTCCCATGGTTTAAAAATTAAAAAACTAAACATTTTTCAGTTTATATAGCCTATAATATAAACAGAATAACAAATATATTATACAACATATAATTGAACCAAGCATAGCAAAAAATAAAAATTTAAAAAGAAGAAACAAATACCAATTCATTTTCTATAGTATCTAATAATATAAACCTAGTAAAAAATATATTATACAACATATAATTGAACCAATAACAGTAAACAAACATATTTTAAAAACGTAACAAATAAATCCTAATTCATTTTCTATAACCTATAATAATATAAACATAATATCAAATATATTATACAACATATAATTGAACCAAGCATAGCGAAAAAATATGTTTAAAAAAATAGAAGAAATAAATCCTAATTCATTGTGTATAGCTTATAATAATATAAACATAATAAAAAATATATTATACAACATTTAAATTCAACCAAGCATAGCAAATAAATATATTAAAAAAATAGAAGTAATAAATCATAAACACAGTTTTGAAGATTATTAGAATAATATACAGACATTTTCATTCCATTCTTTATCAAATTTGATTTCTACATTATTACATATATTGTGCGCTAATTTAAATTAATTATCCAATTAAAATGTGCCATGTGGTATGTTTGGACAAACTATTTGGGATACATAATAAGGCTAGTGATCCAAGACTGTAAGGACACTGTTACTCAATGGCTATTTTAAAAATATGAAATGTTTGAGCCTAAGGTATCATATTCCATTTCTATCAATATGTAAAGAAGAATAGTGGGTGCTTAGTAATCATTTTCTTTATTAAGAACTGATGTGAAATATGTCTTGAAACCAAGTATCTTATGACAATTACATACTAAGCCTAGAGATCCAAAACTTCACAGATAGTGTTTAAAATGAAAAGAGATAGAGGTAGGAGCCTATTGGCTGCTAAGTTAAACCATGCTTTATTATTTTATGTCTACTTTAAAATTAAGAAACTATTGAGACTAGGGTCTAATATGTCATTTCTGTAAATAATTAAAGGAGCTTAGTGGGCAATACACATTTTATTTCATAGGAAATGAAGTGAAGTATGAGTTGAAAACCATGTATTTCATTGGAACTATTGGTATCTAAATTGATTCTCCTGCGAGTTCTGAGATGCATCACAAAACTGGCAGGATGCTTAGAGACAGACAAACCATGATATTAGTTGTTTTGTAGTCAGGGATGGAATTCAACTCACTCTTTGTCACTCAGGCATTGAAGAAGTGGATAGCACCTTGTACTGAGGGTTTGATCTACCCTTAGTACTTTAGGTTTTTCCTTGAACGAGGGTGAGAGGACCCATTCTATAACCCATTATCAACATAAGATTGCAACAAGAACAAGAAAAACTATTTGAAAACATTCGGAAATAAAAATAAATGTAATTATGCTCATGAACGACACAGAGTCATTCGAGGTTCATTAGATTCATCAGTAGGGGAAAGTTTCTTGAACAATCTCAGATCCTGTCAATGGTTGTACACTTGTAACAACCTTGACATGATTGAATCCAAAACACAAGAAAATAAATTGGTCTCTTAGACGGTCTCTTGGTAAAATGGTTTTCTCTCAAAATTTCTCAGAAAAGTTAATCCCCCCTTTATGCAAGAGTATACTCATTGTATTTATACATTTCACTTTCTCAATCATCCAAAATTTTCCCTCCCAATAGAAGAATATTTGAGGAATCGTTTGTTTACTGCAACTTTGGTCGAGAAAGTGATGTTTAGTAGATTTACACCTAAAGCTGCTAGGTGGATAAATTATGAACTGATCGTGTTTCTCAAACCCTCAACTATGACTGGGATGCCATATAATAATTTTTTACAGTATTATTAATCATTCTTTTTTTTTTTACTGCAAGAAATCACCTTTTTAATAATTTTAAGGTGGTTCCAAATGCCTAGATCTGACAAGTAATCCTTTTCACCCTTAAGAATACACCTTAAGAAATGAGTTCCCTAGCATGGATACATGTATTCGTGCCTCTCAGAAATGAGTTTCCTCACACAGATTATAACACATACCTACGCTGCGAGTCTAAGTTATCCAAGTGCAAATTTGAGCCTGCAAAAACATCTACGTATCTCCTTGGCACACCTATAAAGGTGAAGTCTAGAGGTAGGTTCCAAAATGAGTGCAGGCTCTCTACATGCCCTAGGCCCAAGAGATTTTCCTCAGCCATTACAAATCATTTCAATATAAAGAGGATCCAGTGGAAAAATCCATATGTCTCTTCAGTACACTTTTGATATGGTGCCCAAAAGCAGAGACCTCAAACAAGAGTGGGATCTCCACATCTCTTAGCCCAAAAAAGTTACTGAAAGAGCTTAAGGACCAGCGGAAGGTGCCACGTGCCTAGGGTCTGAGAAAGTTTCCTTGACCTTTGAAAAGTATATGTATGGGAAAGGCTAGCAGAATCTTCCACGTGTCTCTACGACGTAGTACGAATCTCAAAATAAGGAATCCTAAACAAGCATGGGACTTCCACGTGTCTAGGGTCTGAAAACTTTACACCAGACACTTGAAAAAAGTCTAAGTATGGGAAGATCCAGTAGAAACCTCCACGTGTCTCCTTGGCACAACTCCAAAGGTCAAACTAAGAGGTGAATCCTCAAATGATTGTCGGACCTCCACGTGGAAAATATTTGAGTTAAAGCGGGTGTGAGAATCTCAAAATGCCCCAGTGATCCGCCTCTCCACTTCTAATTTTGATGTGGACCCTAGCGGAGTCGCGACTCACTTTTATTCCTTTTCTTCATTTTAAGAAAGATCTTAAAAACTCCAAAGTGCTACTGCGACCCGCCTCCACGCTTTGACTTTTAAATCATGAGTCAAACATGTGACATTACTTTGTTCCCCACAGAGTTGCGGATCATTTCATATCTTTGCTCCTTTTCACAAAAAGGAAAAAATATTCAAAATGCTCTTGTGACCCGCCTCCCCACTTTTAACTTGTAAAATGGCCACGTGTCCATCTTCGAGGTCAAAGTAAGAAATTTTCCTTACCACTTCATATTGTTGAATAGCCAATCAGAAACTATCGGGGCCATGGGACTAATTTGGTATTTTTTACAAATGTAACAAAAGTGACAAGTTCACCAAAAAGACCCTTTGGCCTTTGTCCAATCATAAAGGACCACGTATTTGCAGATGTTGAGATAAAAGTTTGAAAGGGAAAACACAAACGTGGAAAAATAAGATGTAGGGGAAACTTCGCAATTCTCATCCAGAATTAAAAATGTTCCCTGTGGACAGAGAAACTGTAAATGAAACCAAGACTCAATGTGATCCATGACCAAAGGAAAGGACTGAAAATTATAATTAAATGAAGGAGAAAGCTTTCATACATCCATACAGGGAGACTAAAATACTTCAAACCATGCGGACTAAGAAATTTTTAACAAACAGGGTGAGATTAAATTGAGTACCAACATCTGCTCCAGCTCAGGGATGGGGACTCCCTGCGAGTACCGCAAGAAAAATATAACATGTGCCAAAAATCCATTGGGCAATGAAGTCAAGAACAATCTTGCAAAGAAGAAAAACAATAACCAATGTTCCCAAGAACAAATAGAGAAACCAACAAGAACTGGTCACTAGGGACCAAAAGAAACCAAAATAGAAAAATGTAGAAATAAAACAAAAACAAAAGACTATACACTTTACAATGATGCATTCCTTGATTCTTAGAAATCAATCAAGGAAATGTTTCAAGTGTTTTCCATTAATAGGCAACTCAATAAATTTAGGATATGACCAATCCAAGCAATCCTGGTAGTTTTTTAACAATTGGACATAGGACTACTTTTCTTCTCTGTTCAAGCTACTCATAGCCATATTCTCCTAGGTTTATCCTTTGTGCCTTTACTAGATCTAGAAAAAAACCCATCAAACATCAGAGTCCAGGGAGAACCAATATGCTCTTGATACTTGCACTCGTCAATTTTATGCTCCTTAAAATCAACATAACCCACAAAGTTATCGACATCGACATCTACATGCATTACCTCATAAGAAGCATTGTTAGGGTCCTCAATGAGATGTAACATTTTCTTCTGACTAGAAAACTTCACAAGGTTCCCCTCAATTGGTATGGTTTCATATGAGATGTCCGTTTGCACACTTCCACCCACACTAGCTGCCCATTTTTTGGATAATAACATCCCCCACTTGGTAAGACAGTCCATAATAACCACATTCATGGTCAAGAATTTTCTCGGATAAGATGTCAATTGTACTACTAATCCTTTGAAATATCCAATTACTGGCACTTCTCTTGAATCCATAGCAGTACATTTCCCAAAAGTTGTTGTTACCTTGACATTTAACTCATTCATTACCTTAAGAGGCATTACATTACATGAGGCTCCTGAATCAAACATGTAGTTATGTACAACCATATCTTTAATAATCAAAGTGGTACAAAATGGATCCACATTAAGCTGAGATTTAACCATAGAAGTTCCCAAATATACCTCAGATGATTCACCCGGTTCCTCTAATGCTTGTGGTATTTATGATTCTGTAATAATGGGAGGAACCTCTATATTATTAACACTTTTACCTTGGGTAATCTTTTCTTCCTTTAATCCCAAATATTCAAATGCCCTTTTCCTATGCTCAGGAATTCTAAGTAATTCAACAATGGGAACAATGGGAACAATGACTTGGATCTGGATTAAGATTTGGGCTACGTCACAGGGAACATATTTGGGTAGGGAAATGTTAGACGGGATATTCACAACTTCATCTGATATTACGAGAGTCTTCACAGTCTGGGCATGGGCAGGAGAATAGGTTTTATTTGGAGTAGTTAGGCCTTTTCCAGATGTATCATCTTTAGGGGTTTCCTTTGGGATACTGGTAAGAACTGGAAATTTTTGTTTGGTTTATGGCCCTACCCCTTTGACAACCTTACTCCTCATGTTATATTCTTTCTCTTGAGAAACTATGGCATTCATCAACAATTTCGTGTCCTCTTCGCAAGGGATCCCTCCATCATATTTTTTAATCATCAAGGCCCTTAAGTATTCAAAATAATGATTAGGAATATCAAATGCTTGTACCATATAAATTTCAAAAGTATTAATAGGAGAAAGAGATAATACCTGACGAACACAATCCCATAAATCTTCAGGAGTTCTGGAACTTATCAATTTAGTTGAGGTTGCACTCTGCTATGAGTTTTTAGGTCTTTTAATCATGCACACATCATCATATGTCTCATCATCATTTACTTCCTCAACTTCTTGATCTACATCACATGGGGAGTGTGGTAGTAAACACATATCACACCACTCGATAACATTGGCCTCCTCCATAGTAGCAACCATGGCAGTCAAAGGATCAGGAACCAATATATTCTCCCAGGATCGAGGTTGTCTATTTCCTAACCCCATGAGCACTTTCCCTCTTTCATCTGGTCGGTGATCACCAATGGGATGATTTATAGATCTCTCTTGACCATGTGGCTTGTGTGGACCTTAGGAAATTTGTTGTATCAATTTTTCTACTCTGGCCAGCTTATAGGATCTCTTTAAAGCTCCAACCAAAGTTTTTACAACCTCTTCTTGATCCACTTCCTTGCCTGACTGAGGCTTTTTAGGATTAATCAACTTGAAACCCTCTCTTTTAGGAGGCTTTCTAACTGCTTTGATGTTATTTTCTATTTGTAATGCCATGACGAAATCCTACCTCAATGTTCTTGGGTTCTTATCTCTCAAGTAATAAGTAACATTTTTATCAAAAGCATCATAACATTTTATGAAACAGGACACTTTAGTTAGCCTTAGGATTAAAGTTAGCGTATTCAGGGTCTTATTGAACCGAGTATTGAAATTATGGTTGGATTCATTTTGATTTTTATTTATGTTTTCAAATTCAGATAAAAGGAACCTGGGATCTATCTTATCCAATATTGAAATCTAAAGGAAATTTTCATCTCGGTCCATGAATATATTGAATTATCCGGTAAATCCTTCTACCAATTACATCCATCTTCTTGAAGAGTATGAAAAAATAGTTTTATATACACATCGTCAAACACAATTTCAAAATATTCCATCATATTGACAAAGAGTTATAAATGGTGGTCACTAGTGATGGAATTATGTCCTTGAAATTTTGGAAACCTATTTTTGATATCCATCTATACCTCTGAAATTTGTACATCTAAAAGTGTTGAAAACAAAAGGGGGTCTAGGTGGAGGTTCGGTCATATTTCCTTGAGAAGGTGATCTTGTAGGAGAATTGAAATGATAAGAGACGAGAGGTCTCTGGGGCACAGGAATATAAATCTCAAAGTAAATATCTTCTAATGACTCATTTCCTTGGAAAACCCTATCAACCTTAAAAGAAATAGGGGAGAATTGAGAGGCACACTTTTCAAACACAAATGATGGCCCCTCTCTAGTTGGAGAACTCAAATCTATATAAATATTACTTGGTTAAAAATCACTTGAAGACGTATGGAAATATTCAACCACATATTGATCACCCTTCAGAACTGATATCTCCTTTTTTGATTCTTAGTCTCCTACTACTTTCTAGATTTTTTTTCCTTCTGAATTTGCTTTTCCTAGTTCTAGAAATAACTTGCTAGTAGGGTCCCTAGCGAACAAATATCTTATTCCCTCTAGCTTTACACAGATTAATGACAAATTTCACTTGACATAGGTTAAGACACTAGTAATCATCAAAATCTCAATCCAACACAGAGTCACCCCTAAGGATTTTCACCTTAGTTGTGCAGATGCGCTATAAGTAACTTGCCAAGTGTCTATCAATTCTTAATTTATGTAAAGCTTAACAGATTTGACATTCCTTTACCCACATTTATCACTATTGATGTAGATTTAGTGAAATAACCACTAGAAACTGGAAATACTGCATAATGGACTTGTAATCTTTCACAAATCTTACAGATCTCAACAAAGGATGACATTTAAACAATGTGTTTACACTTAAATCGTGTAAGAAACATTATCAAGGTCCGTATGTGTATGAATTTTTACAAATAATTCCCCCGTAATGGCACCAATTTGGTGTTTTTGTCACACAAATAGGTCCTGGTGTTCAAAAACTTCTTTGTAATTCAAATAATCCCTGACAACGGTGCCAATTCAGTGTTGTTGCTGCACAAATAGGTCCCGGTGTTCAAATACTCCTCTGCAATTCAAATAATCCCTGGAAATGGCACCAATTTGATTTTGTTTCTGCACAAATAGTTCCTGGTGTTCAAATACTCCTTTGCAATTCAAATAATCCCTAGAAACAATGCCAATTTGGTGTTATTTCCGCAAAAATAGATCTCGCTGCTCCTATAATCCTCAAAAATGGTGCCACTTCAGTGTTGTTATCTAAATTGATTTTCCCGTCAAGGCCGAGCAGCATCACGAAACTTTCAGGATGCTTAGAGACAGAAGAGCCAAGATATGAGTCATTTTGTATCCAGGGATGGGATTTAGCTGTCTCTTTATCACTCGGGAATTGAAGAAGTGGATAACACCTCACTAAGGGTTTGATCTACCCTCACTACTTTAGGTCGTGCCTTTTACCAGGGTGAGAGGACCCGTTCTGTAACCTGTATTGGCAAAGGACATTAAGAGATCCTTCTCTGCACAATTTTAATGAGAACCCTAAGGAAATATGATTAATGAAACACAATATAACTCTAACAATTTGACACACTAGAGATTGGAGACATTTCCTAGGCAAGGTTCGGGTTACTAAAGACAATGATTGAATCCTAATTGTCCCTGCATATTTTGGTAATCAAATTTTTTCATTTGTGGATACACAGTACAAAAAGGGGTAGATCATGTAGGATTCATTGTTTGAGAATATTTTTGGTGGGAAGTTAAGCAAGATAGAGTTAATTATACAAGATCTTTGAAAGCCTTTACAAAAATAAGAAAACTCACCGAAAGAATGCTTCAGAACAGCTAAAATATACCTTCAACCAGAAGGTGTGTATCAATAGAGGCCCAAAGATGCAAAGTTTCACACATTATTCAATAATTCAACACAAAGGCTCATGTTAAAGACTCACTTAAATGTTAGAAATCCTCGATTCTTCATGCCTAAGATACACTCATATGCTTTATAAACAATATTTATCAACATAGTGAGAGGAAAGTGATTTTAAATTGTTTATTTTATTACTAGAGCAAGGATCTTCTCATAATGAAATTATAAATGCCAAATAACTAACACACAGATGAGATCTTCTGTGACTCCCAGATATTTTAACATAAGATTGCAACATGAACAAGAAAAATTATGTGAAAACATTATGAAATAGCAACAAACACAATTATGTTCATGATCGACACAGAGTCATTCAAGGTTCATTAGATTCATCAGGAGGGGAAATTTTCTTGAATAATCTTAGAGCCTGTTAATGGCTGAACACTTACAACTACCTTGATGCGATTGAATCCAAAACACAGGAGAATAAACTCATCTCTTAGACGGTTTCTCGGGAATATGGTTTTCTCTCAAAATTTCTAAGAAAAGGTAACCTCCGCTTTGTGCAAGAGTATTCTCATTGTATTTATACATTTCACTTGCTAACTCATCCCAAATTTCCCCCCTAAAAGAAGAATATTCAAGGAATCCTTTCTTTGCTACAAGTTTGTTTCAGAAGGTGATGGTTAATAGATTTACACCCAAAGCCGCCAGGTGGATAAATTATGAACTGATCACATTTCTCAGACCCTCAACTATGACTGGGATGCCATATCATAATTTTTGATAGTATTCTTAATCATTATTTTATTCTGTAGTGCAAGAAATCCCCTTTTTAATAATTTTCAGGTGGTTCCATATGGCTGGATCTGACAAGTAATCCTTTTCACCCTGGAGAATACACCTTGAGAAACAAGTGCCCTCACATGGCTACCTACATCCATGCCTCTTACAAATGAGTGTCCTCGCATGGATTATACCACATACCTACGTTACGAGTCCAAGTCAGCCAAGTGGAAAGAGGAGCCATCAGAAACCTCCACATATCTCCTTAGCGCAACTGCAAAGGTGAAGTCCAGCGACATGTTCCCAAATAAACGCAGGCTCTCCACATGCTCTGGACCCAAGAAAGTTACCTTGGCCATTGAAAAAGGTATCAGTATAAAGAGGATTTAGAAGAAACCTCCATGTGTCTCTTGAGCACACTTTTGATATGGTGCCCAAATGCGGAGACCTCAAACAAGAGCTGAATATCCATGTGTCTCAACCCGACAAAGTTGTTGAAAGAGTTTAGGGACCAACGGAAGGTGCCACGTGCCTAGGGTTTGAGAAAATTTCCTCAACCATTGAAAATTCTAAGTATGGGTAGGGCCAATGCAGTCTTCCACATGTCTCTTTGTTACTTTTTAGGTATGAAGCTCAAAAGATGGACTCCCAAACAAGTGTGGGCCTTCCTTGTGTCTAGGGTTTGATAAAGTTACACCAGAGAATTCAAAAGAGTCTAAGTATGGGAAGATCCAATGGAAACGTCCACGTGTCTCCTTGAAACAACTCGAAAGGTCAAATCGAGAGGCGAATCCTCAAATGAGCGCAGGCCCTCCACATGGAAAATATTTGAGTTGAAGCAAGCTTGAGAATCTCTAAATGCCTTGGTGACCCACCTCTCTGCTTCTAAATTTTGATGTGGGCCCCAGTGGATTCCTAACTCAATTTTATTCCTTTTCTTCACTTTAAAATAAAGCTTCAAAACTCCAAAGTTCTCTGGCAACCCACCTCCCCGCTTTGAATTTTCAATGATGACTCAAACATGTGACATTAATTTGTCCCCTGCAGAGTTGTGTATCATTTCATGAGTTTGATCCTATTCACAAAAAGGAAAATATCTTCAAAATGCTCCAATGACCCACCTCCCTGATTTTAATTTAAAAATGTCCACGTGTCCTTCTTCAGGGTTAAAGTAATAAATTTTCCATGCTGCTTCATATTGTTGAATAGGCAATTAGAAACTATCAGGGCTGCAGGACAATTTTGGCCTTTTTTACAAATGTAAAAAAGTGACAAGTTCACCAAAAATACCTATCGGTCCATGCCCAATCATAAAGGGCCATGTATCTACAGACGTTGAGATAAAATTTTGACAGGGAAAACAAATCTGTGGAAAAATAAAATGCAGGGGAAACTTCACCATTCGCTTCCATAATTCAAAATGTTCTTTATGGACAAAGAAACTTTAAATGAAACAAAGACTCAATTTAATCCACAACCCAAGGAAAGGATTGAAAATGGTAACCAAATGAAGGAAAAATATTTCACACATCCATACAGGGAGACAAAGAATATTTCAAACCATGCGGATTGAGAAATTTTAAAAAAATAGGTAGAGATTAAATTGAGCACCAACAAGAACTACATACCAAGACCATGGATCTAAAACTTTAATGATAGTGTTTAAGATGAGAAGAGGTAAAGGTCGGAACCTAACAAATGCTAAGCTAAACTATAATTTATTATTTTATGTCTACTTTCAGAATAAGAAACTTTTGAGCCCAGGGTCTGATATGTTATTTCTGTTAATAAGTAAAGGAGCTTAGCTAGCACTATGCATTTTATTTGAGTGGAAATGATGTGAAATATGATTTTAAAACCATGTATTTCATTGGAACTATGTACCAAGGAAAGGAATCCAAAATTTTAATGATAGTGTTTAAAATGAGAAGAGGTAAAGGTAGGAGTCTAGCCGCCAATAAGCTAAACTGCGATTTATTTTTATGTCTACTTTCAAAATAAGAAAATTTTGAGCCTAAGGTCTAATATGTCATTTCTATCAATAATTAAATGAGCTTACTAGGTGCTAAGAATTTTTTTTATTGTAGATGAGATAAAATATGAGTTGAAAACTATTTATCTTATGGGAACTGTATATTAAGGCTAACGATCAAAAACTATAAAGATAGTGTTTATATTGATAACAGGTAAAGGTAAGATCCTAGAGACCACTAATCTTTACCATTAAATTCAATATGTTATGGTGTTCCACCAAATATGTACAAAATCTTAGTGGTTGCTTAATATTTTCTCTCGTAAAAACATATGTGAGTTATATGTTACAAACAATAAGTCTTGCAAGTACTACATAATAGTTGAAAACACAATAGCAACCCAAAGCTATATACGTATGGTATTTATAATGACTAGTGTTAATGGTAGGAGCCTAGAGACCACTAAACTAGAGCAGGATATTTAATTTTATAGTTGTTTTAAATTTATAAAACTGTTGAAACTAGCGTCCACTATGCTCTTACTTTGGATAAGGGAAAAATGTTTAGTGCTTGCTAAGAATTTTCTTGCACATGATTCGAAGTGAATTATGTTTTTCAAGAAATATTCCTTATGGGAACTACGTAAGGCTTGATCCTATATGTACCTGTTATCTAAAATTCACCCCCCAGGGTAATTTTTGATAACATGCATCAAATTATTCAGTCCCGAGCAAATAGATTGATTTAAGGCCTGAAATCATGTTTTTCGAGGTCCCCTCGGCCTTTTTCTAACTCTCCCATCCAAGAAGAAATCCCAACAAGTTAGAAAGAATGGAAAAAATGCAAAAATATGGCTGTAGGACTGTTTTGAGGCATTTCAGGTCTGAAGGGCTCAGGTCGTACCAGTTCAGGTTGAACTGAGGTTCGTTGTACCAAGCTTGGGGCCGAAAAATGAAGAAAATTGGCTAAGTCCTAGTCTAGGTGGTCTGTGGGATAGTTGGGACATCGGGATGCATGGGACGTGAAAAGCCAAATCGGTCGAAAGAGGGAAAAAATTTCCTAAGTCTTGTTTTGTGCGGTTTGGGACAGTTGGGACAAAAGTACGCGCGGGACGTGGATCGGCCGGTTTGGCGCAAGTCAGTCCATTTCACGCGGTTCGGAGATATTTGTCCCAGGAAGTCCAAGACAGTTGGGAAAAAAGTACGCGGAGGACGCGAACCAGCCGATTCGGCCAAAACAGGGGACTTTCGTCCGGGACAGTTGGGCCAAAAGGATGCGTGCGGTGCGAAAAGCCGAAAGAACCGCCAACGAATGGAATCTCGCCATGTGTCTTCACCTCAAAAAAGAACAAGGAAGCTTGAATCGGGAAGTTCAGAGATATTTGTCCCAAGCTATTTGGGGCATCCAGACCAAAGGTACACAAGGGACGCATGGGACGTGAGAAGCTGAAAGAGCCGCCAACGAATCAAATCTCACCACATGTCTTCACCTCATCGGCCCGGTGGGAAAATTTTGAAAAAAATTTCAAAGGCAAAAACAAAAGGGAAATGGTTAGAAAGGGCCCACGTCCAATGAAATCATGCCATGTGGCACTTGAGTGGTGGAGCGCGGGAGAGAAATGGGAAATTTTTCCCAAAGTGAAAAATACCAAACTTTCGAAGGACAAAGTGCGCCCCTGAGGCCCGAGCCAATAAAATAGTGCCACGTGTCCAAGTGGCAAGAAATTAAGGAAGGGCCCAAAAGAAATTTTCAATGGATGAACCCACAGATGAATTAGAGCCTGACATGCATCACCCAAGTGGCAGAGCGCGGAAAAAATTCAAATATTTTCCCGCCGATCCGTTTTGGCCTGTTTTTGCCCTGAATCTTCAAATCACCATATCTTTCGATCCAGAGCTTAGATTTTTCCGTTCTTTATATCAATGGAAAGCTGGTGAAATTCTATACGCAATTATTTGGTCAATATTGCATTTTGGTTCAGTTTGGAGAGAGAAAATTAAAAAATGCCTCTGGTGCGTGATAATGGCCAGAAATGACGTTTCAACAACCAACTTAAATGCTAAATACAGTTCACTACTTTTGCTAGGGTTCTCACCTACCGCCATAATGAGATGAATTAAATACAACCTAGAAGTGGTTGGGGTAGATCTGGATTTCCTCTCTCTTCCCTCTCTCATTCTTCCTATAAATTGTAAGGAGGGGTTTCTTTCTAAAGGTCGAACATTCCTATTTTGCCCCTCCCTTCTTCTCTTTGGCAAACGAATTTGTGGAGTTCAAACCTCCCATTTAAAACTATAATGCAACCTTTCTTCTTGGCATTTTGTAGTGTATTGTATCGATCTTTGGAGCAAGTAATGCATGTCTGTGGATGATTCTCAACCCTCTCTCTGTTCATTTGCATCCTCCTGATCTTTCACTGCAAATTTTGTTATCTGTGCATGATCTTGCATCACATTTGAATGGTTTGTGTTTATTGGCAAGATAGGTGTTCTTCATTCCTCGCTGTATCACCTCTGTTAGCTTAGGTTTATTTTTTATGCATCTTCTTACCCTGTCTCCTTGGCAAGTTATATTAGGTTTTGAGTAAACCCTTTGCATTTTTCGTGTGCATCTGAATAGAGGAATGGGAACCAGCCTTCTCTGGAGATTCCTTTCTCATTTTTGCAAGTCCCACACTTGGAGAAAGGATTCCATGTTGTGCAATCACACTGGATGCTAGTATGATCAAACTAGAAATCTGATCATCATCCAGGGGTGCTGTGATTCTGCACTAATAGTACCTTAATCACTCTAAGAAATAACAACATAGGAAAAGAATAGAAAAAATAAAATTACCTACCTTTAATAATGTAGGATCCCAAACTTAGGAAACAAAAAAATTATCTACCTTTAATATTATACCTTAATCACTCTAAGAAATAAAAGCATATATTAATTAAAAAAAGAAAACCAAAGAGAAAAATAACAATTCCAAGTACAGTTAAACATGTACAGTTTTTCTTAGTAGTCCCTTTTAGCAATATGTCACGGAGTTATAGAGGATTTGTTGAAGAGGCACAGTTCGAAGGGTTGAGGAAAACTTCTGCAAAAGTTTGACCCATATCAGATGTGGATGTGTTCATCCATGTGACAAGAGGATAAGTTATAATGGCCTCTTCATTAGCCCCTAAAATTGTTCCTTAGGTTCTTTCATTGAAAAAATAGGAGAAGACATTGCAAAGGAGACTGCAAGATATTGGAAGGGTTTGAGGGTTACCATGAAGCACAATGTACAAAATTGACAAGAAATATTTATAGTTGTTCCCAATGTAGATGCCTTGGTGATTAAAGTGCTGAAAGAGCCTAAGTGTGACAAAAAAAATATTAAATACATTAAACTTACAAGGAACATCTCATTATACAATGTTATTGAAATTGAAAAATTCATGAAGACTCGATCTATGGAAAAACATCTTGCGAGAAATGTGAAGGAGATTTTACGAACATGTTTTTCTATCCGATGCACTATTAATGGCAAGCATCCCAAGGATTTATAATTATAGATCAATGAAGGAGAGTTCAAGATTCCAAAGGATTGATTAGAAGGAAGCGATTTTGTTTTCAGTATGTTTTATTGAGTTTTAGTGTATTGGGTATTTTTTTGTTTTTAAGGTTTTATTAGGGAACAATGTCTTAAATATTTATGGGTCTTTTATTAAGTAAAAAGTAGCATTCAAAATTTGGTTATAGTGGGTTTTTTTTCTTATTTAATGTACAATGTATTTATAGGCATAATTTCCTTAATAAAATTGAGTTATTTTGGGAATGTTAGACTGTAAATATAAACTAGAAGCATTAAACCAAAATAATAAGTAATGTGTAGTAAGATATTTACTAGCTAAGGTTTGTAATAATATGTTTTCACTTTACAAGACAAAGCTTGTTTCCTATGAATTTGGGGCATGATGCTTGAATCATTGAAAATAATTCTCATAAGTGGTGGTGCAAAGGCTGCAACAAGATTTGGATTTGGCAAGTTAGAAAATGGCCTGCATATTTGATGGCTATGTTAAGGGAAAGAGGGTTCTACTGGAAGTTGATGCAAAAGATTCAACTTGGATTATGTATTTTTGAGGTTAAACGATGATGTAAGACCATATAAAATTACATTCCAGTTAGATTTTAGTACATTCAAATGAACTATAAACACAATATCGATGATTGGTTTTCAATAACTGGAGAAATTATGATGGGATTCTAGCAACCGATAAACTAGAGCATGAATTTTTAGTTTATCATTGTTTTCAAATTTTCAAACTGTTGAACCTAGAATCCATTATGCCTTTACTTTTGATAAGGAAAAATTTCTTAGCATTTGCTGTAACAAGATCCGAAGTGAATTATGTGTTTCAAATAGTATACCTTAAGGTAACTGCATAAGTCTTGTTCCCTCATGTACCTTAATCACTCTAAGAAATAACAACATAGCAAAAAAATAGGAAAAAAAACTACCTACCTTTAATATTGTAGGACCCAAAAAATAGGAATATTTTTAACCTACTTGTAATATTACACCTTAATCACTCTATGAAATAACACCATATATTAAATAAAAAAAGAAAACAAAAGAGAAAATCACTGATTCCAAGTATAGATAAAGTCATAAGGTTTATGTTAGTCTTTCCTTTTAGAAAGAGACCACTGTGTTGTAGAGGATTTGTAAAAGAGGCATTGTTTGAAGGGTTGAGGAACAATGCTTCCAAAGTTGGATCCATCTCAGGTTATGGAGGTGTTTGTTCATGTGATAGGAGGATAAGTTGGAGTGGCCTCTTCATTGGCCCCTAAAATTTTTCCTTTGGGTCTTTCACCAAAGAAAATCAGAGAAGACATTGCAAAGGAGAATGTAAGAGATTGGAATTTTCTGAGGGTTACAGTGAAGCTCACTATTCAAAATATCAATCCAAACATACAATTGTTCCCAATGCAATTGCCTTAATGATTAAAGCTCTGAAAGAACTTGAATGTGACTGGAAAATGAGAAAAACATTAAACATACCGAGAACATCTCATTGGATGATGTTATTGAAATTGTGAAGCTCATGAATCCCCTATCCATGGCTAAACATCATGTGGGAACTATGAAGGAGATATTTCGTAAGTGTATTTTTGTCAGGTGCACTGTTGATTAAAAGGATCCCAAATATTTACAATCAGAAATTGATGAAGGATAGGTCGATGTTGTAGAAGATTGATTAGAAGGAAGAGAATTTTTTTTTGGTATTCTTTATTATGTTTAATGTATTGGGTCTTTGTTTGTTTTTAAGGTTTGATTTGGGAACAATGGCTTCCTGATTTATGGGTATTTCATTGAATAAAAAGGAACACACCAAATTGGGTATAGTGAGTTTCGTTTCTTTTTTAATGTTTTTGTATTTTCTTATTTAATGTACTATTTATTTGGAGGCATAATTTCCTTAGTAAAAATCAGTTATTTTAGTAATGTTTGACTTTATATATCAACTGGAAATATTAAACCAAAATAATAAGTAATGTGTATTAATATATTTACTAAGGTTTGTAATAATTTATTTTCACTTTACAAGTCAAATCTCATTTCCTATTAGTTTGGTGCACAAGGCTTAACTCATTGAAAAACATTCTCATAAGTTGTGGTGTAGAGGATGCAACAAGATTGGTGTTTGGCAAGTTGGAAAATGGCTTGAATCTATGATCGCTATGTTGAAAGAAATGGGGTTCCATTAGAAGTTGATGTAGATGAGTCAACTTGGATTACATATTTTTAAGGTTTAAGGCTGATGTAAGACCATCTACAATTCCATTCCAATGATATTTCACTACAATCCGATGAACTATAAACAAAATATTGATGACGGGTTTTAAGTATTGGAGAAATCATGATGAGGGCCTAGCAACTGCTAATCTAGAGCATGATATTTTATTTTATCATTTCTTTAAAATTATTAAACTGTTGAACCTAGCATCAACTATTCCCTTTCTTTCTATATGGAAAAAATGTTTAGCATTCACTAAATTTTTTCTCCCATAAGAGCTGAAGTGAATTATGTGTTTCAAATAATATACCTTATAGGAACTACATAAGGCTTGATCCTTCTATCTTGTATGTAGTGCAGCTATTTTCTCCACCAGGTAATTTCTAGCTAACATGATATAATTATCATCAATGAAAAACACCGGAAATCCAAAGTTGTAAAGATAGTGTTTATAATGACCGTAATGGTACGAGTGTCATGATTGCTTAGTTATCTCACGATTTATTATTTTATCACAATTTTAAATAAAATAAACTGTTGAAAGTGGTGTTATCACTAAATCATAGAACCTTATGGTTTGCATAAGTGTCTGTGTTTGAGATCACAATGTGATTGGATAACATGGGTACTATCTCCAAGTTATGGGACTTGCCTCTTGAGATAGACCTCCAAAGAAAGGTAGTTCTTGCTCCTAAACTACCTACCAAAATCTTCTCTAATGTAGGAAAAACTATATATCCTAATATAACTTTCCAAGATACCAAGGAGAGAGATTGCATGAAAAAAAGGCCTACACTAAAGCGGTGATGCACCAGAAATGTAGAGTGTGAGAGTAGTCTCCCAATGTGTGAAAAGTAGAAGCAAAATGCAAACTAGAGGGGGTGATAAAAATTCTCCACAATCTAGCAACTGCATTTAGAACAATATTTCATGCACACACAATGATAATGGATCCCTACAACAACATAAGATAGACACAATATATATGCAATGAGATTGAAAGGGCAAGAGGAATGCAAACAAACATAGCAAGGGAATATACATCCATAAACATACATTTGTTGCTTCGTAATTATGCACAGTTCAATCTATTACAAAATAAGGACCTCGATCACCATGCAAGGAGTCCACTATAAGGGCTTATAGCACATTGGATTCACAAAGAAATTTTGACAGATTTTTCTACTCAAAACTACCTCTCTCTACAATGAGCTCCCCACTCCAATTTATAGACATTTTAGAAGAAAGAGAGAGAGGGAAAAAGGAAATCCCTAAATCTTTCCTTAAACCACTTGAAAGATGTATTAAATGAATTGAAATGATGTTTTGTTTCTTATAAATGGCTCACCATACTGTCCCATGACTTGCAGTAGTGAGAAATGTCAGCCCATGATTCATTAATGCATCTCACCTACCAAATAAAATCATTATTTTGAACTAGACATGTTATCTATGAAATCACCATTGATTCCCCACAAAATTATGGATTTATTGATTGTTGTGCATCTAGCTTAGAAACCTAATTCCAACATTACCAATCTTGTGCATTTTTGCTAAGAAATGCAATTTTTTTTCCTTTTGAGTACGGGTAGCTATTTTGGGTCTGTCAAGAATTTCTGTCACTTAACGAGAATGAGCATTTGATTGACTAGAGCTGAAGATGTTTCCTTTATTTCATAAATCTACCCTCATTAAAAATAATAAATCTAGTTTCTGTGGCTTAGAGGACGTTGTGTTCGTTCCAGAAAGTCAAATTTTGTGAAAAAAAGAGCTTGGGGGAAAATGTTATGGCCAATTAAAGTTCGGGAGGGTTGGGCATTGAATTTTCCTTTGTATGTGGGAATTTTGGTTGTATTGGGTCTTTGTGTCCCAGTTGTCTGGGAAAAAAACTTCCGATCCACCAGAAATTCTCCTTCCTATGGAAAAATCAGATAAGCCAGGTTTTCAGCTCCCAACTATCCCGCACATACTTGTGCTTCCTGGACCGCTTTGACTCGACTTTTGTGCACAAAAAATGAATGTGGCAAT
Source organism: Taxus chinensis (assembly GCA_019776745.2). Lineage (NCBI taxonomy): Eukaryota > Viridiplantae > Streptophyta > Pinopsida > Cupressales > Taxaceae > Taxus > Taxus chinensis. Next base: position 196,527,781 of record CM034151.1, read on the forward strand.
TTCGGCTCTGCGGGTTCGATGTGTCCTAATGTCCCGCAGACCGCGTGCATCAAATATACCTGACTTTTCCGATTTGAAGTACCTAAGGTATTTTCAGGTTTCCAAGTCCCAGATGTCCCGAGTGTACCTATGTGGCCTGGGCTCCAAAAAACTAGTTTACGCACAATACACTGTTTGAAGTCAATTTTTTGGATTTTCTCAATTTTGTCTAAATCCTTAAATTTTTTCCTTGGATGGAGGGGTTAGAAAAGAGCTAAAGGGAGCTCCAAAACTTGAATTTTTCCCTTGATCCATTTCAACCTGCTTGAGCCTGAAGAATTTACGTAAGTTACCAAAAATTTTCTTGAAGGGTGGATTTTTGATAACAAGTGGCTTATAATGTGTCATTAATTTTGATAAGTAATGAAAAGAAGTGTTAGGTAAAAAAAATTTCAGATATGAAAGGTTGTAAAGATGACCATGCTTACATTTAGGAAAAGTGTAATCCTTCCTATTTGTTTTTGATACCTTGTGGAATTTCCCGCCTAGCACTATGCTTAAAATATCATACTTAGAGTATTTATAGACATTTATCTATATATATATTGAATAAAGTATGTACGATATAAATATATTTCACATTGTCTTATATAACAAAAAATGATGATCTATCACTAATTCTATTAATGTGATTTATAGCTCAAATACTCTCCTCAAAATACTAAACATTAGATCTTCTGACTAGTATCCTTTAAACATGATCATTAGTCTTCTTACAGGAATCTAGTCCTCACTACTACAATATGACTGATATACACATAAAACACATAGTATTGTAAAACAAAAACTCCCAAGATACCGAAAACTCTCTTTGAAATAACAAATATTACATCTTATTTTCCTCTTCGGTTTATCATTAAAAATGCATAAATGGCTTTAAAAACATTTTGGATTGTTCTTTTATATGTTGACTAGAAGTCTATCTTCCACTAAAGTGTGTATTTTTTAATGTTTTTATCATACCATCTATATAATATTATGGATTGTCTGGCTCATATGCAATAATTTCAAAAGGTGCAAATGGTTTCGTATCTTTCAATGCATCATAATTAAATTTCAAACTTTTAGAAAAATTCTATTATTATTGATTTGATCCACAAAATATGAATTACTGTATCCATGTAAATGATACAAATTATGTCCTATAGAAGCCTAACGGTCGCTAACCATTAAGATAATTACTCTCTTATGATACATATTAAATAAATCTCGAGGTTTGTGAATTATAGGGTAGTATTGAAATTCGTTATCAGATAATGCGAGAAAAACATTTTAAAGTATTTTACTCTAAATGTTAATTATTATTGTATTTTTCTCTAAATGTAGTTAAAATGTATGACATCATTTGTGCTCCATTCAGAACAATTCCAGTCATCACAAGTGGTATTTTTTGGAAGAAAAGAGATGAGGAATGGTTTATGGAACTTAATTCCCCTGAAAACTATGATATCGACCGGTGGTTATTTTTGGTTATGGATGAAAATCACAAGGAATTTGGTATTGTTCTATCGTCAAAAGTTATTGATTTAGGGATACTACATGTCCAGGAGAGACACTTTGAATTTGAAAATAATAAGTTTCTTATTATGGATATGGAGTTGGATGTTTCTTTATTCAAGAATCGGGAAATGCATGCCTCCATAAACAACAAACCATATTCCTATTCAAAATATGGTTAGAATTTGGGTATTCTAACAGATTTCGAAAAAACTGGTTGTTCAAATGAAGAATTCATTCAAAATGGTATATTTACAATTGTTAGTGCAAAATCACAACACCCCCAAATGAGTTCTATAAATATGATTTTCTAAGGTATAGTCATTTGGTTTGATTGCACAACTTTGAGCTTTTCCCAAAGTGTGGGACTTTGTAGAATTGGAAAAAATCTCCAGATGAAAGGTTCGTTCCTATTCCTCTGTTTAGGTGCATACGTGAGAACTTGCAAAGGATCTATCTCTATACCTAATCCAAAATTTTCCAAGGATACAAGGATAAAAAGGAATACAAGAAATAAGAAATAACTAAACTACAAGGTGATGCACCAAAGGAATGATGAACACTAGTTTTGCTAATAGACACAAACCAGCAAAATACATACAATAATCAAGCACAGATAACCAAATTTATAATGAAAGACTAGATGCAAGAAAAAGAGACAGAAATGATATAAAATTGATCACAAATGTGTTTTATTTCTTTACAGACTGATACAATGCATTACAAAACGATCAGGAGGTAAGAAACATACTACAATTTTAATGGAAGGCCTGAACTCCATTAATTCCTTTGTTAGAAGGAAATGGGAGCCTGTAAAACAAAAGAATGTCCACCCCTTTACAATGAGTCCCAACCCTATATTTATAGACTCAATCAGAGAGAAGAAAGAAAGAGAGAGAAGCAGGAAAAATAGACTGAAGCTCAACTACCACTATTAATGTATCTTGTAAAATTTTCCCCCAAATCTACCTTGACTACATCAATCTCTCTAGAAAGGAGGAAACAAAGGAACTGATCAAATCTGATCTAGTTATTGGGGTAGATGGATCCCGCATTAATGGCTCTGAAGATGTTCTCTCAATTTTCCTCTACTTAACATGTCTAAACTTAAAGTTTCACACCTCCATGGCATGGACAAAGCCCATATCTTTCCAACAATATTAGATTTGCAATATTTCAAGCCCTGAGTCAAAGGATATGGCCCTTCAAAGTTTTTATGGGGTCCATACAAAAGGGTGGGAAAACCAGTCTGAAAAATGGGCCTCCTTTCGACCTCTAGGACACATGGAGGGCTAACGCTGCTATGAAGGCAGTCTTTGTATTTTTCTCTTCGAATGGCATAAGGTGACATGTGGCTTCCTCTACTGGCCCACCCAATTTCTTTTTCTCTCGGCTAAGTTATTTGTTTGGTGGGATCATATTCCTTCTCTAAGGACACGCGACAACCTTACACTCAATTGGAAACCCTCTCTCTATTTGATGCTTGAGTTAGTGCCATTTGGACACTTGGCAATCTCTGTCGGCCTGCCACCATACATTGACTATTCAACCCAACTCTAGTTCCCTTTTGAGACTAGATGAGTGGAGTCCTTGCACTTGCTTGAAAACCCAATCAATAATTTTCCTTTAAAGGAGTGTCGATTTGAATCTTTGAAGCCTCCGCAGGTCTTTTTCCTTTTCAAGGACCATTCTCCTCCTTTTTGGGGCCTTGGGCTACATCGCAAACTAGCACAAGTTTGAGCCTCCTCTTTTGGATCTATCCTCAAGTAAGCACCACTTGGACACATGGCAGTCTTCACCCATACTTCTATACTTAGCCTTTTCCAAGGCTTGCCCAATTCACCTTTTGACCTTGTTGACCATTTACAATGTGAAGGGCTGGCGAAAATTTGAGCCTCCAACATGGATTCCCATTTTGGAATTGCACTGAGCCAACACGTGGCCTCTCCTGCCGAGTTGGAGACTTTGCAACAGCCATATTAATTTTGGGGCTCTTGACACGTGTAAGTTCGGCTCTCATTTAAGCTTCCCCTTTTGGATTCAACTTTCTAGAATCGCGGTGTAGACACGTGGCTCTCTCCATTTCCTTCTCTATACTTATTCGATTTTGGACTCCTTTCTGAACTATTTTGAGCCCAAAAGCATTGAATCTTCACCTTTATTTCCCCCTCTTGATCTTGGCTTCTCTGTGGCACTGCCCCTTCTTTTATGACCCTACTATTCCATTGTTAAGTATACTTGTAACTTGAAAAATGGATTTAAGACATGGAAATGGCATGACAAAGTCGTTTCTTCCTGCATAGGGTCATTTAGTCCTTCTCAGCCCCCACCACTCCATTGTTGAGTCCTTCTACGACCTATTTACAAGATCTGATTGAGATTTCTAAGGTTCCTTCTATGAGGGGTTGTGGCTGATCCAACATTTTCCCCGAGGGGAAAAATATGTATAAAAATTTTACGACTCATAGGGGTATCTTCCTACTAGATTAAAATACTAGTTGCCTTGTCATATCCATTGGGCATGGAGTCTAGAATGAAGGTATTATACTGGTTCTACCTCTGATTCAAGATCCCAGCTATTTGCACTCTCAATTTTATTAGAAATATCAAAACGAAGGTTTATGAGAGTAGAATGGTTTTTGGCCCAGGGCTTCATCTGCTACTCTAAATGGAATGCATACGAGCAACAAAACAACACCACAACTATATACAAAATTGAAAATCATACAAGATTCAAGTAGAAAATGCAGAGTGTGCAGAGCACTTAGGAGAAAAGCAACCCAAACTATAAAAAGACAATGTGCACAAACACTTAGAGGAAAACAAACTAAACTAATATGTACAAGGTGAGAACCTTCTTTCTAGTAGCAGTGTTTACGATAGATTCCATTCACTTGAATCCGCAATTCCTCACTATCCAATGTAGACAATTGGAAAGCATTGCTACTTTTAAATTTTGTGACCATGTAAGGGCCACTCCTAATGGCATCAAACTTGGAATGCCTTCCTGGTTTTTCCTGATTTGCATCCCATTTCAAAACCAGGCCTCCTTCCTCGAAGGTCCTTGTTTTTACCTCCTTGTCAAAGCATCTCTTGATTGAGGCTTGATCCTTCTCTATTACTTGGAGTGCATGTTCTCTGGTTTCTTCTAATTCCATCAACTCTGCATACCTGGCCTCCATCGGTTCAAATTCAGACATTTCCAGCTACTTCATGAGCTCCAATACTAGAATTCAAGTGATATAGGAAACACTGCCTCTTTTTCATAGAAAATTTTGAATGGAGAGCTTCCTGTAGATCTCTTGGGTGTTATCCTATCAGCCCATAAGGCCGATTTGATCTTTGTGTGTCAGGTTATTTTATTTTCATCAATATTTTTTCTAATGATCTTTATCAGGTTCTTATTCGTAGACTCAGCTTGGCCAATACTTTGAGGGTAATAGTTTAATGAAGTTATTGAGTAAATCCCATTCTTAAAATCCCATACTATGATCTTGGAACCTATGAATGCAAATGAAATTTCTTATCAAATGGTGGCTGGTCCTCCAAATCTTGTTACTATCCCTTCATACAAAGTATACTAGACTCATTAGCTTCTTTGAGTGACGCTACCTCGGTCCACTTGGTGAAATAGTCTGTTGCTATCAAAATCCATTTGTGGCGTTAGCTTGAATTTGGATTGATGAATCCAATGAATTACAATCCCCATTACATAAAAGGTATGTCAACTGAGATTGGGTGTAATGGAAGTGCTACTAGCTTTTCTTTTCCCTTGAAGAATACACAATTCTTACAACTTTTGATCCATGCATAGCAGTCACGAAACACTTTGGGCCAATAATAACTTACTTTCATGATTTGGAGTGTTGTCACCCTTGGAGAAAAATGACCTCAAGTTGCTCCAACATGGAATTCTTGTAACATTCTCTCAACCTGATTTGTCCCAATGCATCTTAGGAGAATGTCATTTATGTCCCTTTGGAACAAGACACCACCAAAAATAACATATGGGATGACATGCAGTCTGAAATGTCTCCTTTTTGTTTTACCCATCTAATGAGGACACATGTCTATTTAAATGAAGTGCACCATGTCTTGAGTCCAACAAGGAGTAGGTACATCAGCATTTTCCTCCTCTTGATTATTTTGTGGAACAAAAACAACCTTCTTTTCATTATTTGCTTCATATTGTTAACATGAGGCTAGTTGTTCACACAACCCCTTCCCACGAACCAGCTTAGTTACCTTGATCTCAATGTCATACTCCATGTCATGAGTGATCCACCCTACGCGTTTCTCATTCAGATCCTTGCTGAGAAGGATGTCTTTAACTCCTACATGGGAGACTAACAATTGGATGTTATTGTTTGAAACTAGGTACCTAAACTTCTTTAATCCTCTAATTACTACCAGGACTTGCTTTTCAATGAAGGAGTATCTCACTTCATAGTATTCCAGACCTTGACTAAAGAAAGCAATTGGCTTTTCTGTACATTCTTTGTTCTGCTAAACTAAGATTGTAGAAATTATGTCACTATCACCAAAGGCATACAATATGAAGTCTTTAGAGAAATTTGGATTCATGAGAGTTGGGGCTTGTGATATAGCTTCTTTGATGGCCTCAAAGCTTACCTTTCCTTCAGTTGTCCACCTGAATACTAAGCTATTTTTCAACATGAACGTTATTGGCTTAACAGGGGTAGTAAAATTTGGTACAAACCCGCAGACAAAATTGATTTTTCCCAGGAAGCTTTGAATAGATTTCTTGTGGCTTGGGAAGGACAATGCTCTTATTGCTTCAAATCTCTCCGAGTCAATTTCCAATCCTTCCTTTGATACAATATGTCCTAGAAGCCTACCCTCATGGACTAAGAATATGTATTTTTTAGGGTTCAATGATACCCCAAAAATCATGCATCTTTGAAACACTTGCCTTAGGTCAAAAAGGTGGTCTACTGCATTTTTGGAAAACACTGTAATGTCATCCAGATAGATCAATACTATTTTATTTATCATTCCTTTGAATTCCATATCCATTTCCCTCTGAAAAGTGGCTCCAGCATTGGAAAATCCAAATGGCATTTTTCTGTAGCCATAAGTGTCCCATTTGGTGGTGAAAGTTATTTTGAACTAATCATCTTCTTTCACCATGATCTGGTTGTACCATGAGTAGTAATCTAGGAGGGAGAATCTCTCTTATCCAGAAACAACTTGCAAGATCTGCTCCATTAAAGGGAGTGGGTAATGATCTATGATGGAAGTTGTATTCAAGTCTCGAAAATCTATACACAACCTAATCTCTCCATTTTTCTTCTTGACTGGGACAAAGTTTGCAACCCAGCTTGAGTGTTTGATTGGAAATATGATACTTGCCTCTATCATCTTGTTCAGCTCTTTCTTCATCAAAGGCTCAATGTGTGGATTGACTTGTCTCTGCTTCTGCCTGATGGGATGAGAAGCTGGGTCTAGTTCAATTGTGTGTTGTACTAGATTTGGATTGAACCCTATTAGGTCTTCATACCTCCAAGAAAATACATCTAAAAATTCTTGGAAAATTTGTATGAATTCATACCTTTCTTTCTCGATGGCCACTTTACCAATTTGAAGTGTTTTTCCTTCTCTAACTGGGACTGACTCTGAATCTTCCCCTTTAATCCATATGTTAGCCTTTTCTTTTCTAAACTAGTCATTAGGATTGAAGATAAAATCCAATGTCACTAAGCCTTTGAGAAGCTTGTTTGTATGTAACTATACTATTTGATTCATGTATTGTTGCTCTAATATTATTTTATTTTTAACCGAGAATTCAGCTTCTTCTTACAAAAAATTAATTATATGCCGATCACTCTCGAACACCTACCAGCATGTGTTGTTATCTGACACTACTGGCATCACAACTATATTGATATGTGGCTTTTCTTTGTCTCTTTTGATGTTATCGACCACATCAAATGTTGCTCCAACTACTACAATCCTATCAGCAGCTTCGTTCTCCTTCCTGTGTATGGACACAATTTTGAAGGCCTCAAAATCCTTCGTGAGATCCCATACCATAATCTTGTAGTTATTGAGCAAGCCATTCTTGATAGTAGTAAGTCCTCTAACGTGATTTGCAACTAGTTCACTATCACCAAACACTTGTAAGTTATTGATTCCTAGCTTCCTTACCCAATGAAGACCATAGACAAAAGCCTCATATTCAGCAATGTAATTTGAGCAGGAAAACTGGAATCTAAAGGCCAAATAATATTTCATACCTTTGGTACACACAATCATAGCTCCTGCTCCAGATCCGTATCTACTCCTTGAGACATCAAAGAACAATTTTGATACTTCATTGTAATCTTTATATTCTAGATTAATTAGGTAAGGAAGAGGATGATTCTCTTTATATAGATAGTAGACACCTAGCTAAAATTCTTCCATCTCCTTGTAGGGGTCAAAAGCCTATATTTTTTTTGCCCACTCAACGAGAATCAAATTTGGGATACATCACACCTTGCTATCTACTTCACAAGAGCTTAGGAGGTCTTCTTGATCAAAAGCTGAGTAGTTGGAATTGATTACGCAAGGCACATAAAATTCAATATGATAATCAATAATGGGCTTAGATCTAATCATGTCCTTTGCCCCATACCTTTTTCTGAAGAGCATATGTGACCAATCATTAGATAGATAGCCTCCAATTTTGGCAGTGAAGTCCTTGGACAAACAAAAAGAAAAATGTGGTGGAAAGTTTATGATTGACATGTTCTATAATATGGTAACATTAGGGCAAACATGTAGAGTTAGGCTCAGATCCTTGATGATTCCAATAGTTGTAACTATTGTCCCATCTAATTGCACTATCCCTCTAGAGATGACTTAATATTAGAGACCCAATTTATTAGCTATTTGCTTGGGCATCACAAAACTACATGCCCTATAATCAATCATACAATTGTGCACCAATTTGTCTCCACTAATAAATGAAACGTAGAATGGAGGAGGTCTTAGGTTCTTACCTTGTTGTTATCAATGGTTTTCCCCATGTTGATCTGTATTGGTAAGCACTTTCTCTTGTTGGTTAAGGGTGTGATTTGAGCTTGACCAATTTTGTATAGTAGTTTACAATAGATCCCTCTGCCCTGGAATGGCTAGTGACTCCCATAGTGAAATGTTCACACTTGTCCTCTTCTTTTTCTCAATGATATTGAATGAGCTATCCTTTTGCTGCACCTTCCCAGGCACATTTTTTTCTTGCAGATGGGTTGTTACAACCGGTTCTTGAGTGGGTTTATAAAGTAGCTTGAACTGGCTTTGCATGTTGGGAGTTATATTTGGAGCACCAAAACCTTGTGGAGTGATGGAAGGTTGAGGGTTACCTTAGTTTAGTGGTTTGCCTTCTCCAATATTTCTCTTTTTAGATTGTCTATTGGTAGCTACACTTTGAGAAGGGAACTGATTCATCCCACTGAAGTCTTCATCTTTCCAATTGACAAGCATAGTTTCACTTAGAGGTCCCTCTTTTTGAGATCCTTACTACTGATCTCTTTGTTGGCTAGGTTCTTATGACACCATACTAATTTGAACCATCAAGGACTGATTTAGTGCACCATTAAAGCACATTGATTGGTTATTTGGCTACTTGCATGGGAAACACCAATCATATTCTTGTGTCATATTATTCTATGCTAGAACCAATGCCATTGATGTTGAAGTTGTGTTTGGATCATATGACCTGAAAGGTCTAGCAGCTTGAGGTTGTCCTTATTTTTGTCTTTGATTTATAGTCTGACATGGTGGTCTATTTTGTTGATACTAGGGTCTAGCCTGATACTGAGCCTGAGGCTGATACGACCTAGAACTCAGAGCTTGTTTCCTTTTGATGGTTACTAAATCATTCCCCAGTTTTTGAAGTTGTTTCACGACTTCCTAGAGTTATTTTGAAATGTTAGATGATGAGGTGGAGTCTTTAACTGAGCTTTGACTCCTAGGAGTAGGTATAGGTGCTAATGTGGGTGTTTGGCTAGTATTTGGGTTCCCTAATTCAAGGTATAGAGGCATGGATGGCCTAGGAGCAATTTTTCCAACCTGGATTAAAAAAAAATCAGCTCCTATGGAAAAGCTATTGGATGTAGGTAAGGTTGTGCCCCCCATTGACTGAATCATTAAAGAAATTTCAAAATTTAAAGCTCTAAGAAAGTATAAGAAGGAACCTTCGTTAGTGGGCTTTACTGCTGCTGGAATACTGTCCTAGGTTAGCTAAAATATGAGGTTGAAATCCATCATCTATGTGTTCGGGGCTCTCTTGATTATTATTAGTTGCTCCAACAAAGATAAGTTATTGAAATCTGTAAACTAGATTAAATTGCAAAAACAAGGTGGAGCTTGCTGCAATTTTATTAATAAAAAATGAAGCATTATAACCAAAAGAGAGAGCTACAATATTTATAGATATTGGACAGCTTCTATCTCTTCCACAATACATGGAACAAATCTCCTAAAAAAATCCAAATATGCAGAAATAGCATATTGCCGCTAAAAATCTTCTACAAGAAATCATCTGAGAACAATATTCTAACTAAAGAACATCCTCCATAATCTAAGGGATGATAAAAACACACTAACAACTAAACTAAATAAAGTAATTAAGTAATTACTTTATTATAATTACACATTAATCCACATATGGTGAATTAAGTGTTAGATTATTTCTAACAGTTATCCCTTTTTCTCTAAACTGGTTGTGAAGAGTTGTGCACAACTGGTTCCAATTTTAGATAGATCCTACTTCAAGGCTCCTGAACCATTATGAAGCTTTACCTTTACGTGAAGATACGATAAACTTGACTGCAACATCCGTCTCATGGATTTCGTGGATTATACAAACATTTAAAATATTTTGGACATGATCACTAGGAGAAGTCTAGTTTTCCCCAGTGAAATATGAGATGATCTTTAATGCTGCTATCAGGACCAAATTTTATGCATTCAGAGTGAGTGAGTTGCTGCTAGTGAAATTGACATAAGGATTTAGCTGAGCCATCCTGATCATCCTTACCACCCCTCTTGATTGAAAGAATGGCTTGATGGGAGGAGGTGTTGATAAGGCTCTGTTTGGTGGGGATAAATACTTTTGAGATCTTCTTCATCCCCTCCCTTGATCTGGGGATAATTCTAGATAGACAAATAATCCCTCCTCTTTGGCTCTTGATTGTGTTTGTATTCTTCTCATGAACTTTCTTAGACTGTTGAAATCAGTGGATTTGTTTCTTTTGGAGTCACAAGATGTACAATCTTAAGACTTCTTAGAAGTTAGAATCACAACAAGTGCACATCAATCTTACTGTAACAAGATGGAGACTTCTTTGTCCCACTGAGCGTGTCAAAATTTTCAGTGTAAAATAACACATCCCCCAAATGAGTTCTATAGATTTTATTTTCTAAGGCAGATTCATTTGGTGTGATTGCATAACATTGATATTTTCCCAAAGCGTGGGACTTTACAAAGTTGGAAAATCTATCTAGATTAAAGGTTGGTTCCTATTCCTCTATTTAGGTGCATGTGTGAGAACTTTTAGAGGATCTATCTCTATACCTAATATAAAATTTTCCAAGGAGACAGGGATAAAAAGGAATACAAGAAAAAATAAATAAGTAAACTACAAGGTGATGCACTGAAGGAATGATGAACACTAGTTTTTCTGATAGACAAAAACAAAAAAATACATACAATAAATAATCACAGATAACTAGATTTATAATGAAAGACTAGATGTGAGAAAAGGAGACACAAAGGATATACAATAGATCAAAAATGTGTTTTATTACTCTGTAGATTTATATAATGCATTACAAAATAGTCAAGAGGAAAGAAACATACTGTAATTTTAATGGAAGGCTTGAACTCAATGAATTCCTTTGTTAGAAGGAAAAGGGAGATTGCAAAACAAAAGAATGTCTACCCCTTTACAATGATTCCCGACCCTGTATTTATTGACTCAATCAGAAAGAAGAAAGAAAGAGAGAGAAGAGGGAAAAATAGGTTGAAGCTCAACTACCACTATTATTGTCTCCTATAAAATCTACCCCCAAATCTCCCTTGACTGCATCAATTTCTTGTTCAGTGCCTCAAAGAAGGAGGAAATGATGAACAAAATTGAATCTGATCTAGTTGTTGGGGCAGATGGATCCCGTATTAATGGCCCTGAAGACATTCTCTTCATTTTCATCTACATAACCTCTCAAAGCTTCTATTCTCAGATATCCATGGTGTGGATGAAGCCGAGATCTTTCCAACGGTTTTAGATTTGCAATATTTTGAGCCCTAAGTCAAAAGATATGCCCCTTCAAAGTTTGTATCGGGTCCTTACAAAATGGTGGGAAAACTAGTTTGAGAACTAGGCCTCCTTTCAACCTTTGGGACACGTGTAGGGTTGCCGCTGGTCTGAAGGTGGTCTCTGTATTTTTCTCTTGGAAAGGTGCAGGGTGACACATGGCTTTCTTCGCCAGCCTACTCAATTTCTCTTTTTCTCGGCTAAGTTATTTGTTTAACGAGATTGTATTCCTTGTCCGGGGACACAAGGCATCCTGGTGCTCGATTGGAAACCCTCTCTCTATTTGATCCTTGAGTTAGTGCCATTTAGACACTCATCACTCTCCACCGGCCTGCCATCATACATTGACTATTCAACCCGACTTTGCTTCCCTTTTGACACTAGATGTGTGGAGGCCCTGTGCTTGCTTGAAAACCCAATCAAGAATTTACCTTAGAAGGAGTGTCAGTTTGACACTTGGAATCCTATGCAGGTCTTTGGACTTTTGAACAAGCTTTCCCCTCATTTTCGGGCCTTGGGCTACCTAGCGAATTGGCACAAGCTTGAGCCCGCCCAATCTACCTTTTGACCTTGTTGACCATTTTCAACATGGAGGGATGGCAAAAGTTTGAGCCTCCACCTTGGATTCCCATTTTGGAATTACACTGAGCTGACACGTGGCCTCTCCTGCTAAGTCAGAGAATTTTCAATGGTCATGCTACTTTTAGGGCTCTAGCTGCGTGGAAGTCTGGCACTTGTTTAAGCTTCCCCTTTTATATTCAACTTTGAAGAAGCATTGTGCAGACACGTGGCTCTCCTCCATATTTAGTCAATTTTGGACTCCTTTTTGAACTGTTTTGAGCCCGAAAAATTTGAATCTTCACCTTTATTTCCCCCTCTTGCTCCTAGCTTCTAGGTGGCATTGCCCCTTCTTTTCTGACCCTGTTATTCCATTATTGAGTCTACTTGTAACTTGAGAACTTGATTTAAGACATGGAAATGGCTTGACAAAGTTGTTTCCTCTTGCATAGGGTCATTTAGTCCTTCGTAGTCCCCACCACTCCATTATTGAGTCCTTCTGTGACCTGTTTACAAGATCTGAATGAGATTTATCAGGTTCCTCTTATGCATGGTTGTGGCTGATCCATTATTTTTCCCATGGGGAAAAATATGGTTAACAACAGTATTCAAATAATTGTATAGAAACAAGAAAATATCTTTTTTTTGTCTTTTTTTTCATAGTAAAGGTTTTATTTCACCTCCAAAATATTCCAAGTTGTTTACTATGTTGAGGCAAACATATTTGAATACATTGGAGGTAAACCATCTAAATAAAAATTTCATCGGTTAAAAAGGAATACTAGATGAACTGGGTATTTTGAGGCTAGTGTAATAGTAAAGACATTCTATTCTTACTGCTGGAGAATAAAAGGAGAAAACAAAATGATAGAAAAAGTTCTAAATTATTTGAGAAATAAACATCTAGATAATATTATATCGACATCATGTAGTGAATCCAATGTAATCAAAAAATAATAATTGAATGAATCACATTACCACGAGATGTTTGTACTGCTGGGTGAAGAGAGAAATGTAAAAGGAAAATTTGATTCCCATATTGGGAAAAAATGGCAAAATAGAAAAAAAATCATGAGGTGAAATAAGTTCTTCATGTCATGGCTCAGACAATAATAAAAAACTATGTGATGTCACTAGAGGGAAATATACCAGCAAGGGCGAAAGTCACAGACAATTTTTCTTGTAAATATGCATATACATTCTAGCTTCCATCAACTTTATCAACTATTCCTTCGACTAATCCTTTTAAGATGAATGTGTGATTACTGATTTTTGCAATTTTTCCAGCGATATTTCTTCCAATTTCATAATGGAGATACTAACAGTTATTGGAATCAATGTGTTGGAATGTATTATTATTCTTCTAATATGAACTGGTTATTGAAAAATATTAAGCAACACGGTATAAAGATACATGGAAAAGGTTAAATACGTTGGAGTATCAATTTTTTATGGATGCTATAGACTCTATGATAGCAATGGAATATTCAAAAGTTTGTGTCTTATGTACACAATATTTTGTGTGCGAAACTGCAATAATAACAATGATTATAGATAAGATGTCACTATGGATTGGATGGAGAAACTAGTACAAAAATTTGTAATTGCAAGTGAAATTGGCCTACAAGGAAACATCCATCCTTTTCTTTGTGAAATATCATATGAGTTCTAGGATGAGATGTTCACTAAATGTTGTTTCGTAAATTATCTAGTACTAGATCTTTATGGAGGAATTATCACATTCCGTGCATTGGTGGATTCAAAACTATTTTCCATTTTTATTGTTGAGACACATAATCAAGCGATGTTTCTAAAACATTAATATTCTCATATGAAGAAAGGTACATCACCAGAAACAAATTCAATAAGTTATTTTGTTTAATGGATTTTAATGTAAATATACTACTTAAATATAATTATTGTTTATGTAGAAAACCACAAAGCTATAAAATTGGATGTATAACCATTTTACTGTGATGCTACACAACACATTCAACATGGTGATTTACTTTCAACCATTTTTTAAATATGTTTAATGAGCTCTATCTTCAATTGCTAGGGTTTTCAAAAAAATTAACAAAATTTTATTTTTTAAAGTTCAAATGAGAGATGTGGAGGATACGGGAATAGTGGTCATTGATATGCCATCAGATCTAGGTATGTTAATCATATGAATTTATAAACAAAACTACTAATAATCCCCACAAAATTATCAATAAATGATAATGGAGATAGCCAATAAGGCCCAAAATGTTTTTGGAAACAATATGATATCCATGTGTATTTTAAAAAAAAATTATTTATAAGGCCCAAAAATTTATAGGAAACAATAACTAACATAGATTAGTTTATATTATTGGCTTAGGGTAGAAGAAATTTTTTAAGGATATCCATTTATAAGCTACAATTAAAATTTAAAATGAACTATATAAATCTTAGTTGACTCTATGCATCCACGTTCAATACAGAAATGGTTTGAATAAAAAACCTTACATTCATCAATATCTCGCTGATTTAAAACATCATAATGTCTACAATGTTTCACTGATTCACTACTACATACTGACTAATTACATTAAAATAACATTGTCTATGCTTCAACATCATCATAAACAGAACTACATACGGCTTGATCCATCTCGTATGTATGTAAAAAAACACTTAGCTAGCCTCATTAAATGATTTCCATCTAAGTGTAGTTCATCCAATGATGGCATAGCCTACCGGTTGTAAATCCTCATCAATATCTAAGGCAAAGGCTGGTTTGATGAAAATAAGTGTAGATTAATGACCGCTAAATTTGAATTATGATGCAGAGAATAATTGATATTGTACTTACCATATCACCATAGAAACCACTATGTTTATCCATTTAAGTTTTCCACAAAATGAAATTAATTATGAATTGATTAATGTTTAATTCAAATACATTATAACCGTATTTTTAATAAGAAGAAATAGATTATAAATTTATGATTTTTTATTTGAAATATCTCTTGCATCAACAAATCTAACATCGTGTAAAGGAAGTGTAGTCCAAGCCAAAATCTCAATGGGTAACTGTTTGTCATAAGTTAAAATGTTGTTTATTTCAATTGGTTGTAATTGATATGCAGCCAATGAAAATTAAATTTGTTTACTTCCCTACATGTAGCGATAAGATTTATTTACTTATTTTGGATATGGAGGATGTGCTATATAGGATAAACAAAATATACAATAGGGAGATGACATTTTGGTTCAGTATGAGAGTCATCAACCTGCAAGGTGTCTTGTAAAAATTTATAAAATTCCTACCACCATACTGTGAATAGATATTCTATTCTAACACTCTCATTTCTATTGATGTTAAAAAGATATCAACGGGATTCAATAAAAAAATATTGACCGTATTTAATCCAAGAATCACTTTTCGAAAGGGACATTGCAATATAGTCGAGGGAATAACAATAAGAGACCTATAAAAGGTTTGGAGTAGAAAGGATTCTTCATACAGTTTGAAAAACACTGTGTGTATTACATTAGGTTTAATGGGAAACCCTCTTGATAATTTTATTGTGGGTATGCAAAAGAAGACAAAAAGATTGTACAAAAAAAAAATGGTTAATGGCCGATTTGTACGAAACAATATCACAAATAGTGTGTTAGGAATTGAATGTTGTACAAGCCATCAAATACTTGGAGCAAGATAATTCTAAATAACTATTTACCTTTTCAAAATTTTGTTATGATTGTACTTCTTAACATTTCCAATAATATATACATTCATAAGTTATTATGAATGTATCGCATTACTCTATTCTACTATGTTGATATTGTCAAAATATAAGTTACGAGGATTTATATTTTTATTGATTATAAATGACGGTATGATTGAATAACTTCTATGGTGAATTATTGGAAAAATTTTCCCTTGAAAATTTGTAAAATAGTATTTTTTTTTAACATTTTTCATAAAATAAATATAAAATTATACTATATATACTTAACTATTTTTTAAATTTTTTTAATATAATCAATATATATAATCTACAAAAATTGATGGTCATATCTAAAATATGAAATTCACATGTGATGGTTATTTCAGATATTTGCAACTAGGTTACAAATAAAAGCAATAAGAAAAATGTCTAAACGGGTTTCAAATTTAGCACCATGTTGTGGCCTTTGTTGGAACCATTGAAGGACAAGAGAAGATTTTCGGGATGATATTTCATGAAAAGCCAAATTCGAGGGAGCTTTTTTTTAGGAGCTTCACGAAGACAAAGCATATATAATGCTCATAAGAATTTTCTCTAAATAACATAGGATAAATAATGGCTAGTGGCCGCTAGCCCTTATAAAATAGAAGCATGTTCTATACATAACAAATCATAGATAATCTCTAGCAGCTGCTAGCCCATATTATGGATTCCAATATTTTATTTGCGGGATTCCAATATATGGGACTTTGGAGTACATATAATTCTGATATAGCAGATTTTGAATTCCAATATATGTGATTTTGGATTCCAATATATGCGATATTTGAATATAATATGTACGATTTCATAATCCGATATGTGTGATTATGGAGTGAAGATTATTCCAATATTTTACATTTTTAATCTGAGAGTAACAATATTGGATTTTGATATTGAGTATATTTTTTAGTTGTTGGGACTGGAATAAGTCCCAATTTAGTGAAATAAGTGCTATGCAAATATGTGTGCATACAATCAATTATCATATGTGTAAGAAACCATAAGAAAGATATCAACACAAGACACAAGATATAAGTGGGAAACCATCAAGTGGAAGAAAACCCACTAAACCACAATATTTATATTGATATGTTTCAAATTTAGTGAGGCACAAACCGTGGAAGGAGCACCAACACCTAATTTTGGGAAGCACGAACTCCACAAGGAGGCTAAAACCCTTCAAGATGAGTAAGCACCCACTAAACAACCTTATGATGTTTTTATCTCTTATTTTTTTCTACCACAAATGTTGGAGACCACTATTTGAACACACACCAGTAGCTCCAAAAAGCACCAAAAACAATGCTTTTATAAGCTCCTCTTCATTTCCAATTACAACACAAAACTTTTACCCCATTTATCTAAACCCATGAATCATAAAAACATCCCAAATTAAAATCATAATATTCACAAGCTACCCCAGTAGGTTGGCCTAGCCAACAACAACATTTCATGCTAAAAAAATACTCAACACCCCACGGGCACAAAGTGAAAAAATACATAACCTCAAAACCATACTTATTAAGAACTTATAAATAACCACACATGTTCAAATTATCATTTAAACACCATATATTGTGACAATTTATCTCAACCACTCAATTTTTTTTAATGCACCCAATGTTCTTTGTACTTCTCAAAAGAGTTAATTCCTACACCCTTCAATACCCTGCAAACTTCTCAATGCCACTATGTCACTTCAAAACACCGAAACTATTTCATGTGACCACTAAATGGAAATTGAAGAACCTTTAGAACACTTTTAAGAAAGTTATAAGTTATTGTTGACAAATTTTTCCCCTTAGGAAAAATTAATCAAACATGACCTTGCACAAAAGAAGATTCAGTTCAGTCATGTGAGCCCACATTTCAAAACTATCATTCAAGTTACAAATAGGCTCAGAAATGGAAATTCAGAACTATTGAACCCTAATCAAAGCAGAAGACTCATGAAAGGAACTTTGTGTCAGCTCGGTGCAATGCCAACAGTAAGAGGGAACAATGATATTCGAAACCCCACCGGACTTCTAAGTGGAGTCAATAGTGAGGGACCTACCAGGGAAGCGCATACAATTTGTTCACTCGAGGCCTGAATTGAATAAGTATAAAAAAGGGCAAAAAGAATCCTCCATGTGTCTCAACGGCACAACATCAAAGGTGCGACAGAGGAAGAGTCCCCAAATTAGCGCAAACTCACCACAAGGCTAAATTCTAAAAAGGTGACACCGACTATTGAAAATTTCAAAATCCTACAAAGGCCTCCACTTATCTCATCGGCGCACCCTCAAGGGTCGAATCTAAAGGTGGTCCCTAAATGATCACAAGTCTGCCGCGTAGTTAGGGACTAAGAAAAGGAGCAGGCCTAAATTGGCTAAGTACAAAGAGGTCAGTTGAAGCCTCCATGTGCCTAATCAGTGTAATTTAAAAGGCATAGCCTAAAAGGAGACCCTGAACTAGTGTTAGCCCTCCATGTGTTCCAGGTCCGAAAATGGGACACCAACTGTTGAAAAGTACAAAACCTGTGGAGGCCTCGACATGCCTTGTCCGCATAACTTCAAAGGTAGAATCAAAAGGACAGGTCCCAAATAAGCGCGAGGCCTCCACGTGGTCTGAGCCCCAAAATTTTAACTGACTGTTGAAAATTCGAAGAGTCATTGAAATCCTCCATGCATCATCTCGACGTAAATTCAAAAATAAAATCTAGAGGAAGCCCCTAAACAAGCGCAAGCTTGCCACATGTCTAGATCCCAAAAAGGTAGAACCGGCCATTGAAAATTTTAAATAGTGTAGAGCCAGCAGAAGGTGCCACGTGTCGACTCCATGTAACTTCAAAGATCAACTTCAGAAGAAGGACACAAAAAAGTACAAGCCCTCCACGTGTCTAGGGTATGACATAGTTTCTACGCCAGTCGGGGGGGGCTTAGCTAAAACACAGAAATAGAGTAGGCATGTGGGTGAGACCAAGCATCAAACCGTCATAACTTCAGTAGTGAAAAGGGGTAGCAAAATATTAAGAATACACGGGGTTCCACGAAGATCTCACATGAGTAAAATCTAAACCCAAAGTAGTTTGAAAAATATTTGGTGAATCATGTTGCCCACAAAGATTTTTAAATGCTTGGATCTTGAAAATATTGTGAGAGCCCATGTTGAGCACCTAACCCTGACCTTCAAATGACCTCAGATACAAATGGAGTACATAAAGGATGCCATTCTCGAGGTTTTCTCGCTTCTCAACCACTTCCGTAATGAGGTATTTCTTTCTGAACAAGAAATGAAAATGGAGTCATGGGTTGTGTCATGAGACCCGTTAATTTTGTAGGTGGATTCAATGTATCTCTGGGGTGGTTCAACAAGAGTCCAGATTTCTTCTACCTCCTTCTCTCATTCTTCTTATATATTGTAAGGTGTAGTGCCCATATTTTTATAGCTCAGTTACTTGTTTTTGATTTACTCTTAGACATGTTTTGGTAGGGATTTGATATATGTTGGACATTACATTAGGATATTTGATTTGATTAGACATGTATGGAGATTTAGGCGTATAACACCAATCTAGCTTGATTACAATGTTTTCGCATTATCTTATGATGTCATGGATACTAATTGATATGATGTTGTTTTGGACCATAATTATATTGATGGATACTCAGTTAGTTGCATATGGGGTGTAGACACCTATAATTACACCCAAGAAATTTAAATACTTAAATTGCGCTAATTATCCCCTTTCTCGCAAATCAACAACATATCGTCAAAAGCACTCATTTTCTCTCATATCATCATTAATTAATTACACTAAGCCAATTAATTAAGTTGCCTATCCAACAAATACCCTATTAACGACCTCCTGTTAATAAATCACCCCTTCTACCTAGACTAATTAATTATTATTAATTAATTAGCTTTCCCTTCCATTTAACCAATAAATCAAAATTTAATTGATTTAATCCCCTTATAATAGCCTAAATCACACTAATATTCTTCTAATTGGCTTCTATAAGCTTACACTTACCTATTAATTAATCAATTTTGATTAATTAAAATACCCCCAACTCCCATGACTTGCTAAACATGTATTAAACCCTTCTAAAGTAAGGTTAGCTTTAATAAAGCAACCTTATCCATTCATAATCATGTTTTACCTTTATCCTACATTCATGAGAATGTGTTGAATCCTTTATCCTTTGGGCTATATAAAGAGCCCTCCACCTACCTTTTTACTTACACCTAAACTCCTTAGAGAGAAAATGCAAATCATATAGCAAAGAGACTAAGAGCTTGCACCTTGCCCTTTTGAGAGTTCATCATCTTGAAGAGTTAAGCCTCTTTCTTAAGTCCTTAGGTCATATGGGAGGTGTTAAAGGGGTCTTGTAGCCCAACTTTTATAGGCCCTCATTCCTAGGTTACTTGGCATACTAAGGATAACTATTTTGATAGCCATGGAGCTTACTTAGGTCCATTCATTTATTTATTGTTAGAGAATAGAGGAGTTTAGATATTTAGCATTGTTAGTTTCACAGTTTGTATTGATGAATGCTAGCATCTAACCCTTGTTTAATTCTTATCTTGATGGTGTTTAGTTTGTTGTTTAATTCTTGCTAAGTTAAGGCTATTTAGGTGATAGCCTTTACTCATATTAGCATTATTTTGAAAGCAAACACATGTACACATGGGAATTGTACGGATACATATCACTTTATCATTATGTCTAACTTATGGTGAATTGTATATAATTTTGCATGTTGTCACATTTCTAATTCTAGAAAGATGATATGCTAGTTTAGAATTCATTGATATCTTACTGAGTAGTTGATTCATATTTTATCAGACATGTGTGTTTAATGTGTGCAATGAGTATGCAGGTGACAGGTCATAGGAGAATGTGGCATTCAGGCTAGCTACAAAATTTTGTACAAGAAGCCCATGGGCTAAGTCCTAGTCGTGTTTATTGCTTGAGGCCTTAGCATTAGAATTATTGTTTTGGGCACCATGGGTGACCCTCATTTGCAATGTAATATGTCTTGTATTATTAATCTTGCTTAGGGTGTTTAGTTTGTGTAGTAAACTTGTTTAGGGGAATGAATGGTCCCACTTACATTAAGTTTTGAATTTTTTTAATGATGTACTTAATCAAAAGGGTTTAAGGTAACACGTGAACCCTTGGGTGGGCCCCACACCCTCTACCCTTGTGCCAAAATTTTCTAAACCCGAAATTGGGTTATTTTTGGTATTTTTAGGGACCCCTTTTTAGTTTGGGAGTTCCCTTAGCATGAAAATGAGCCCTTGGACTCTACCTAATAGGTAGGGGGGCTTAATTCCACGGCATAGAGGGAGTTTCCCTCCATTTTTGCCTCCCCTTTAGTAACATCCATGTAAGGGGTATGGATAAGTGTGCTTTGTTAAAAGTTGCACAAGATTGTTTTTTTATGATTTTGAGTAATTTGGGAGAAGAGGGCTAAAATTCATTTTATCCTTTCGCTCTTTTATCTTTGGCATCTTTGACCTTGAAGGAAGAGAGGTGTGACACATGTCACCCCCTCCTTTGTCAAGATTTTTGCTTGCTCCTATTCAAATTCCCCCTCATGGGAAAAGAAGAGATTTTTTTTGGGAGTTTTTCTTGGAGGCTTGTGGATTTGGAGCTAGAGCTTGCTCGGGTCAAGAAGTGGAAGAGTTTTATTTTGGAGAACTTTTTGTTGAGGTAGGCTTCTTGAGATTTATTGTGTTTGTTATATCATGCTAGAAATTAGTTGTTTACTTGGAAATGTTTGTTGTTGCATGAAGATTTTGTTATTGTTTATTTTATTTTTCTCCCTCCATCATATGGCATGATGGAGTTTTGGAGTTTGTGTGGGAAGAGAGAGGGATTTTCTCCTCTCGATCCTCATAGGCTTGATGGGCAAGCCTTGAAGGATTTAGTTACTCCCCTTAAATGGTTTGAGGTGGGGAAGGTGGGTCATTTGGCTTGAACCTCCTTCCCCATTCTTGGTAAGCAAACCCCTTTGGGGTTTGAAAATCCTTCCAAGAAGGATTGGTAAAAGGGTGGAGAAATAAGGAGGGCTTGAATGAATTTTGAGAAATAAGGAGGGTATGGAGATCATGTTTTTTTGTGCATATAATGATAGTTACAATTTTTGGAGAACTTTCTTCTCTTCCCCATTTTAGAGGTAGAACTTGGTTTCTCCTACTTTTAACTTTTACAAATTTAGAGTCTTGTTTTAATCTTTTCCTTGTTTTTGTGTGGATGTAATGTTGTTTTTTCACCGTCAATCTTGTGCATAGTTGTGGATAGTTATCCTCTTTCCCATGGGCTTGGGGGAGGCTAGCATGCATCCCAACCTTGGGAAGGCATGTAATGATGCTTATTGGTTGGGTGGTAGAACAAGCCCTTCTCTTGGTTTTGGTATCTTGGAAACACACTCAAGAATGGAGCTAAATTTGGAGGATGCTTGGAGGTCATTGTCACCATGGTTCTTCATTGTTTTTCTCCTATTCTAATGGTGAACAATACTCTCATTGTAATATCATGAATGTGTCTATTTGGAAAGTTCCTTGTCTTGTAGTGTATCCTCCTTCTAATTTGGAACCACTTGTAAATTAGTGTCCCATTTGTAGGTGCAAGCTACCTTAAACCTTGGAAAGAAGATTTGATGTGTTGTTTTCTTACGTATTTTTAAGTAGTTGAAAAAACATGTTGTCAATGTGAGTTTTAAACTCTTTGGAAAGGAAATCTTGCAATATAGTTATATTCCTATAATATGATTTGTTTGAAGTACATTATTATTTTTAAATGAAAGATTGTTTTTGGAAATATGTTCTTACACAAAAAAAAGAGAAAAAGGTTATATTAGGATCACCAAAGGAAAATGTAATAATCTTGAGGATATTTTCCTTGTTGAAAATTTGTAGCTTTTAATTAACATGGAATTTGATAAGAATTTTAGTCTAATATGGAGCTTTTGGATTTATTGTATGGAAATGTTATTCTTCTTGCATTATGTCTTATTCTTGTAAATTATTAGAAACATTATGGAATAGAATGGACTTAGTTTTACTTCCTTTCTTCGTGAAAACTTAAGAATTTCATTGTATTAGGAAATTCAATATGAATGTGTATTTTTCCTCTCTAAGCTTTAAGTTCATTCCAAATTCCCTCTCTTCTCATTTCGAAAAACTTGTGCGTTTCTTTACCACAAAATAGGTAAATCATTTAGTGTGAATAGTTGAATGTTTTAGCTCCTTTCTGCATTAATGTAACAATATAAAATATGTTATTATCATCTTGAATTAATTTTTTCCTACATTGTAAATACTACATACATATCAAAAATGAGATTATAGTTTATAACAAAATTATATTATGCCTAAGCATACTTATGTACATTACCTAGTTAATATTTTCCATTAAAATATAATAATGTATAGTATCTTTTATTTTATATTATAATATAAATAAACTGTATTTTATTCATATGTATATATGTATATATATATGTATATATGTATATATATATACATATAATATAGTTAAAATATATTACAAAAAAAAATTGAATTAAATTTGTTAACAAAAAAAAAAGGGTTTTAAAGTTTTTATAAACAAAAAAATATATATAATAAACAAAAAAATCGACATTTTTTTTTATTGTGCATTGTTTTGTGTTGGGAGAGGGACAAACCCCTCCCCCCATCCGTCCATGGCCTCCCCCATGCCTGTCCCCCCATCTGCCTTGTTGTCCCTTGCGGCAACAACCCCTTCTATCACGCTTGCCCCTATTCGCCACCACCCAACTGTTGCCCCACGTTGTCCCCTTCCGCCATGGCCTCCACACTACCCCTCCACACCTCCACTTCCCACACATTTTTGCTCCCACTGCTCCACCCACCTGCGCATCTCCTCCAACCATAGCCTCTTTGTGCAACCAAAACACAAAATAAAAAAATATATGTGTATCCAAAAAATAAGAAACAATTCTTGTTATTATACGAATCCTTTCTTACAAATACAATGCTGGTATAACAAATCTCCATAGTTTCCTCCAAGCAACCCAGAAATGAGAGAAAAGAAAACAAAATGAATATCAAGTGAGGGGGAAAGAGAAGATAAAGTTTAGTTAGGTCAACTTTAGGGTAAAAGGAGATCAAGGGCTGAGATTGATTCAATCCTAGGGTCTAGAAGTGTCCCTACACACCTTCTTTTAGTCATGGGATTTAAAGTAGGAATGGGAAAACAATTTTTTTGATGTATGGGCAAAGAGATTAAAAAGGGGGAAAATGAATTATAGTAAAAGGATGTAAACTTAAGTTTGTGACCCTAGGAAATACCTAGGAGAATAAAACAATTAAGTTGTTATTGGGCTAGTGTATTTTAATTTCAGGTAAGTTAATAATTAATATAAACTAATCATTAACGGGAAAGTGGTTAAACCGAGCTTTAATATGTATTGTCTACTTTAAAAAAAAATTATCCCAAATTTTTAGTAATTTTATAGCTGATTTTGTTGTCCCGAGGCGGGGTATTAGATTTGGTATTAGAGGAGAGGTTCACACACACAGATGCTCTAGGTAGTTAATTAACTAGTTAATGATATTTTTAATAACATTAAAGTAAATAAATAAATAAAATAATTAAAATAATTTCCGTGACCATTTAAACACAATTTAATAACCTCTTTGCTCACATCGTGCACAAGATGGCACCCATGAGATGACGTTTGGTTAGGGGTTTGGGATGTGGTTCGCCTACGCCCGAACCACCGGCACCTGAGTCGGGGCCTCATATCTTATAGGTTCTTCAGAAGTTGAATGGTGTTGTGCAACATTATCTTCCACCACCACAGGACGCGAGAGAGGAGGAAATTCTATTAGGAAATGAGGGGCCGATAGATGAGGACGCACATTCAGAGCTGCCAGAGCATGATAACCCAAGGTGGGATAGGTCATGTAGCCCTTCCATTCATCACAAGAGGGTAGACTCGTACCATCGTAGCCGCTCACAAAGTCTCGAGGGACCATTTGGGGATAGGTGACCCCTTTCATCTACTGGACTACATCGCTAAGATTGAGATATAGAGAAGTGTGACTAAGAGAATTTCTGTCACTTGCAGCTTCCCCAGCTACATGGGCTCTACAGATGGCTTTGGGGCTGAGTCATGGCTCCTTAGCTTGGATAGCTACTTTGGCTTGCACTCTTACAAGAGAAATGTCAAGGAAAGGTTCACCATACACCTCCTTCGAGATGCAACAGGTGTTTGGTGGAGGAATGAGGAGTGGAAGCTCCATCTAACTCGAGAGATAGTGACTTGGGAGATGTTCAAGGACCGATTCAGGGCTCGCTATATGTTAGAGCATTTTGTATAGAAGAGGATCGATGAGTTTCATGACTTACGACAAGGATTTAGAATAGTAGCTCAGTATGAGAGCAGGTTCTTGGATCTTCTGCAGTATGTGGATTACCTGTAAGATGAGAAATTACAGGTTAACATGTTTATTCAAGGCCTTAATGTAGGTATAACAGGAGCAGTATGGATGTTATCTCCTCCCACACTTGAGAAGGCCATTGAGAAGGACTACTTAGATTAGGACAACAAGACCAAGGCATAGGAGCACCGAGATATAAACAAGAGCAAGTTTCAGGAGAGGATACATGCCTTTCAGAGTCATAGGTCATGGGGTACAGCACCACACCCTAGAGGAGGATTTTGGTCTCTGCCAACATCCACAAGGGCTCCACCACACCCGCAACAACACACACAACATCATAGCCACCTGAATTAGAGGGCTAGGTAGACTCAGAGCTTTCAGAGAGGTGGCACTAGAGGAGGTTTTGGTGGAGCCAAGGATAGGAGGCATGGTACATAGTAGGTATAGCCAGCTCGCATGCAGCAGTCTACTAGGGTTAGACCAGAAGGATCAATGCACCATAGTATAAGAGGGACCCCATCTTAGAGGGGTATAGGAGGATGCTTTATTTGTGGATCTCCTAATCACTATATGCACATGTGCTCGCACAAACCCAATGCCATGGACACATAGAGGGCCTCTAGATCAAAGCAGATGGTGGGTGACGTAGGATGCACTCATCATGTTTATGCAGTGGTTGACAACCTCTAGGCTGAACATTAGGCCACAATCATTGAGACGAAAGGTACTATCAGGGGTATTTTTGTCTTAGTACTTTTTTATTCAGGTGCTTCATATTCTTTTATATCACCTTCTATAATGGACCAGTGTGGGCTAGTGGTGGTTAGGCAATAAGATAGTTGGTAGGTTGTGTTGGTGTCTGGGGCTAAACTCGTCGTGGACTCGCATGTGGAGAGTTGCGTACTTGATTTAGGAGTCTTCTCCACTACACTTGACCTTTGAGATATTCCTCTATGATCCTATCAGGTAGTATTGGGTATGGCTTTGCTTGAGGCTCATCGAGCTAAAGTGGATTGCAGAAATAAGGTCATTGAGTGTCAGGAGGATCTTGGGAGTGAAGTTGTGATATCAGGGATGTAGAGACCTATCTCCTTGCGCATGATTTTGGCTAAAAAACTCAAGCAGAGCATGCATAAGGGATGTCAGTTGTTTGTGGTTACCATCGGTGATCTATCAGAGAGCACTCTAGAGTATTCACCCTTGGATGATCATGTAGTTTTGAGGGAGTATGCAGATGTGTTTCCAGGTGAGCTTCCAGGGCTACCACCCCGTATAGAGGTGGATTTCACCATTGATTTAGTACCTAGCTCTGCACCAGTTTCTAGGGAACCCTATCATATGGCGTCTCTAGAGCTTCATGAGCTCAAGATTCAGTTAGAGGAATTGTTGGAGAAGGGTCTCATTCATCCTAGTGTATCTCCTTGGGGAGTGCCAGTCATATTTGTGAAGAAGAAGGATGGTTCTCTCATACTTTGTTTTGACTTCTGGTAGCTCAACAGAGTCACAATAAAGAACCGTTATCCACTTCCCAATATTGATGACCTGTTTGATCAGATGCGGGGAGCGAGATTGTTCTCCAAAATTGATCTCAAGTCAGGGTACCATTAGTTTCACATTTCAGATGCAAACATTCATAAGACATCGTTTCGCACACATTATGGGCATTATGAGTT
Source organism: Taxus chinensis (assembly GCA_019776745.2). NCBI lineage: Eukaryota > Viridiplantae > Streptophyta > Pinopsida > Cupressales > Taxaceae > Taxus > Taxus chinensis. Next base: position 196,555,033 of record CM034151.1, read on the forward strand.
CACAGTTGTTTCATTTGGTTTAGCTAATGCCCCAGCTATCTTCACGAGCCTTATGAATGGAGTATTTAGGACCTTTCTGGATCACTTTGTTTTAGTGTTCCTTGATGACATATTGATATATTCTCATTTTGAGGAGGAACACGAGGATTATTTGAGGAAGGTACTTCAAGTTTTGAGAGAGTGTAAGTTATATGGGAACGTGGAAAAATTCAGCTTCTTTCAGACAGAGATTCAGTACTTGGGTCATATCATATCAGGAGAGGGTATCTCAGTGGATCCCTCTAAGATACAGGCTATTATGGACTAGCCAAAACCCACATCAGTTACTGAGGTGAGGATTTTTATGGGATTAGCAGGCTATTACCGCAGGTTTGTACAGGACTTTTCTAGGATTGGTCACCCTATTACTTCTCTTCAGAGAAAAGGGAAGAAGTTTGATTGGTCAGAAGAGTGTGACCAGGCCTTTCAGTTGCTTAAGGAAAGGTTAACCATGGCACCCATCTTAGTAGTTCCAAACCGTATAGAGGATTTATTTGTTTGTACTAATGCATCACTAGAGGTTTTGGGAGTAGTTGTTATGCAGGAGCATCAGGTTATTGCTTTTGAGTCTCGTAAGCTCAAGGACTACGAGCTTAATTACCCTACTCATGACTTGGAACTTCTAACCATTGTTCATGCACTTGTGCATTGGTGATATTTCCTTTTGGGTAGACCTTTAATTTTGAGGACAGATAATCATAGCTTGCATGATATCTTCTCAAAGCTGAACCTCAACGCTCGTCAATAGCATTGGATGGAGTTCCTATGTGAGTATGAAATGGAGGTGTAGTATATCAATGGAAAAGAAAATGTTGTTACAGATGCACTTAGTAGACGATGACATGTGCTTGGTTCATTGACACTTCAATAAGATTTTAGAGGTAGGATTCTTGAGCACCTTCCAGAGGATAAGTTTTATGAGGGAGCTAGACAGATGTTGGAGTCACAGGGTTCATTAGAGGGTAGATATTCTGGGTGTATTTTAGAGATAGATGGTTTACTACGGTTCCATAGGTGCATCTACGTCCCTGATTCAGGAGATTTGCATAACTTCATTCTTATAGAGGTTCATTGAGCCCCATATGCAGCACATCCAAGAGTGAATAAAATGCATGTCGATCTGAGGGAGTTATATTATTGGCCAGGTATTTGACAAGACATATCAGATTTTTTTGCACATTTCCTTGAGTGTCAGAGGGTCAAGGCAGAACATTCTCATCTCACAAGAATGTTACATCCTCATGATATTCCTGAGTGGAAATGGGATGTGATCTCCATGGATTTCATAGTCGGACTCTCTATGTCTTCTTATTGTCATGATGCCATTATGGTCACTGTTGATAAGTTAATCAAGGTGGCGCACTTATCACCAACCATGGTCACCTATAATGCATAGGCCGTCACCAAATTATTTATGGAGGACATTGTTAGGTTGCATGGGATTCTGAAGACCATCATCAATGATCGGGATACCATCTACACTTCATTTTTCTAGACTTCCTTTCGGACCGCTTTGGTTACTCAGATTAATTTCAGCTCAGCCTATCATCTAGAGACAGATGGACAGACAGAGAGGGTTAATCAAGTGCTAGAGGACATGTTGAGGATGTATGTGATAGATCAACAGAAGAATTGGGAAGATTATTTGTATTTAGTTGAGTATGCCTAAAACAACAACAATCATAGTTCCATTGGTATTGCTCCTTACCAGGATTTGTATGGATGAACTTGCAGGACACCTTTGAGTTGGGACAGACTAGATGATAGGATTATTCTTGGACCAGATTACCTACAGGATTTAGAGTAGTAGGTTGTTCTGATTAGACAATTTCTTGAGAAGGCTAGAGCATGATAGAAGGTGTATGCACACACCAAGAGGATTGATCGTCACTTCTCAGTGGGTGACAAAGTCTTCTTGAGAGTTCATCTGCATAAGAGCCCAATTCACTATAGAAAGGGTTCTAAGATATCACCTCATTTTGTGGGGCCTTTTGATATTTTAGAGGTCATCAGTCCAGTTTCCTACCACCTAGCTTTGCCACCACGCCTTTCATGGGCCCATGATGTATATCATGTTTTCGTACTACGTAGATATGTTCCAGATGTTTCTCATGTTTTGGATTGGTCGGCATTACAAGTAGAGGATGGAGGATAGTGGATACTGGAGCCTGTACCCATACTAGAGCACCGGATGTTCGCCCTTTGGGGTCGATAATTGGACTAGGTTAGAGTGAAGTGAGACCGATACGATGATATAGCAGCTACCTCAGAGGATGCGACACCTTTCAGGGCTAGATATCCCTATCTCTTTCTGTGACTTCCAGGAGGAAGTCTAATTTTAGTAGAGGGGGATATGGTGCCCACATTTTTATAGCTCATTTACTCTTAAACATGTTTTGCAAGGGATTTGATATATATTGAACATTACATTAGGATATTTGATCTTATTAAACATGTATGGAGATTTAGGTGTATATCGCCAATTTATCTCGATTACTATGTTGTCGCATTATCTTATGATGTCATGGATACTAATTGATCTAATGTTGTTTTGGACCGTAATTATATTGATGGATACTTAGTTAGTTGCATATGGGGATTCTATGGATACATATCAATTTATCATTATGTCTAACTTATGGTGAATTATGTATAACTGTGCACGTTGTCACATTTCTAATTCTAGAGAGATGATGTGCTAGTTTAGAACTCATTGATATCTTACTTAGTAGTTGATTCATATTTTATTAGACAGGTGTGTTTAATGTGTGCAATGAGTGTGCAGGTGACATGTCACAAGAGAAAGTGGGATTCAAGCCAGCTAAACAATTTTAAATAAGCAGCCCACGGGCTAAGTCCTAACCGTGTTTATCACATGAGGCCTTAGCGTTAGAATTATTGTTTTGGGCACCATGGGTGACTCTCATTTCTAATGTAATATGTCTTGTATTATTAATCTTGCTTAGGGTGCTTAGTTTGTGTAGTAAAATTGTTTAGGGGAATTAATGGCACCACTTACATTAAGTTTTGGATTTGTTTAATGATGTACTTATTCAAAAGGGTTTAGGGTCACATGTGAACCCTTAGATGGGCCCCACACCCTCTACCATTGTGCCAAAATTTTCCAAACCCGAAATTAGGTTATTTTTGGCATTTTTAGGGACCCCTTTTTAGTTTGGGAGTTCCCTTAGCATGAAAATGAGCCCTTGGACCCTACCTAATAGGTAGGTTGGCTTAATTCCAAGGTATAGAGGGAGTTTCCCTCCCTTGTTGCCTCCCCTTTGGTCACATTCATGTAAGGGGTATGGATAAGTGTGCTTTGTTAAAATTTACACAAGATTGTTTTGTTATGATTTTGAGTAATTTGGGAGAAGAGGGCTAAAAGTCATTTTATCCTTTCTCGCTTTTATCTTTGGCATCTTTGACCTTGAAGGAAGAGAGGGGTGACACATGTCACCCCCTCATTTGTGAGGATTTTTGCCTGATCCTCTTCAAATTCCCCCTCATGGGAAAATAAGAGAATTTTTTTGGGAGTTTTACTTGAAGGCTTGTGGATTTGGAGCTAGAGCTTGCTTGGGTCAAAAATTGGAAGAGTTTGATTTTGGAGAGCTTTTATTTGAGGTAGGCTTCTTCAATTTTATTATGTTTGTTATATCATGCTATAAAATATTTTTTTACTTGGAAATGTTTGTTGTTGCATGAATATTTTGTTGTTGTGTGTTTGATTTTCCACCCTCCATCATATGACATGATGGAGTTTTGGAGTTTGTGGGGGAGGAGAGAGGTATTTTCCCCTCTCAATCCTCATAGGCTTAATGGGCAAGCTTTGAAGGATTTAGTTAATCCCTTCAAATGGTTTGAGGTGGGGAAGGTGGGTCATTTGGCTTGAACCTCCTTCCCTATTCTTGGTAAGGAAACCCCTTTGGGGTTTGAAAATCCTTCGAAGAAGGATTGGTGAAAGGGTGGAGAAATAATAAGGACTTGAATGAATTTGGAGAAATAAGGAGGGTATGCAGATCATGTTTTTTTGTGCATCTAATGATGGTTACAATTTTTGGAGAATGTTTTTGTCTTCCCAATTTTAGAGGTAGAACTTGGTTTATCCTCAATTTCACTTTTACAAATTTGGAGTCTTGTTTTAATATTTTCCTTGTTTTTTGGTGGATGTAATGTTGTTTGGTCACCCTCACTCTTGTGCATAGTTTTGGATATTTGTCATCTTTCCCATGGGCTTGGGGGAGGCTAGCATGCATCCCAACCTTAGGAAGGCATGTAATGATGCCTATTTGTTGGGTGGTAGAACAAGCCCTTCTCTTGGTTTTGGTATCTTGGAAAAACACTCAAGGTTGGAGCTAAATTTGGAGGATGCTTGGATGTCATTGTCACCATGGTTCGTCATTGTTTTTCTCCTATCCTAATGGTGAACAATACTCTCATTGTAATATCATGAATGTGGCTATTTGGAGAGTTCCTTGTCTTGTAAACTATCCTCCTTCTGATTTGGAACCACTTGTAAATTACTGTCACATTTGTAGGTGTAAGCTACCTTAAACCTTGGAAAGAAGATTTTATGTGTTGTTTTCTTAAATATTTTTAAGTAGTTGGAAAAACATGTTGTCATTGTGAGTTTTAAACTCCTTGGAAAATAAATCTTGCAATATAGTTGTATTCCTCTAATATGGTTTGTTGGAAGTCCAATATTTTTTTTAAATTAAAGATTGTTATTGGAAATATGTTCTTACACAAAAAAAGAGCAAAAAGTTATGTTAGGATCACCAAAGGAAAATGTAATAATCTTGAGGATATTTTCCGTGGTGAGAATATGAAAGCTTTTAAATAGCATGGCATTTGATAAGAAATTTAGTTTCTGAATTTATTTTATGGAAATGTTATTCTTCTTGCATTATGTCTTATTCTTGTAAATTATTAGTAACACTATGGAATCAATAGATGGAAAAGTGGTTACTTCCTTTCTTGTTGAAAACTTAAGAAATCATTGTCTTAGGAA
>CM034151.1:196560579-196687449 GCA_019776745.2 Taxus chinensis
ATCAAGCCTCATTTTGAAATACGGAAAAGAATCAGAAACAACTGAAGAAGACTTTTGATAAGAAATCCAAATTCAGAGTCTTCAATGAAGGACATATTGTGTTAAAGTAGGATGTTGATCATGAAAATCCAGGAAGACACTCAAAGTTTGATGCACTCTAGAGTGGTCCATACATGATTTTAGCTTACAAAGAACACAATGCTTTTCAGCAATCAAAGCTAAATGGAGAGGAACTTACCATTCCTATGAATGGTATGTTTCTTAAACACTATTATTGACAATCTTACAGTGATTGTTAGAGTAGGATTTCCCTTCAATAAGTGTAGTCCCTACACATTACATTTTTTTTCAATTCAATAAGTGCATTCGTGTATGTGATCTGGTTTACCAGATCCTTTCCCAGATTTAGTTTGTTTCAGAAATGGTTGGACCTTTCAAAAAGGAAGATTTTGGTTATATGCTTTGGACTCCATGCCCGATGGACAAGAACAAGGCACTAGTCTTTAAGCTAACAGGAAGCTTTCCCCATAGGATCACCAGAAATGTTGACAATTTTTGCACTTGTGCAAAAATGGGCAATTCAAAACTTCGTCGTTACAATGAAAGTTATGAGTGAAGTATACCTAGGGTAAGGAAGTTTTGATGTTATTAGTTACTACTGAATTAATTAATGATTAAGTGAAATATGTTGCTATGTGTATTGTTACAAAATGTAATAGATCAGATATTCTTTAATTTCATGATACCTTCAGCAAAAGAACACAAAGGCCCTAAAGGACAACTTTGTTGTCTTGATGAAGACACCGAATTACAGAGTAGGTGAAGTGTATATTTTTGAGACAACAAACATAACTACAAATTACAGAAATCAGAGTTCATTACTAAATGTTACATGCTCTCATTAATGTTCATTCCTTCATGTTTAAGACATTTAATTATATGACTAAGTTGTTTAGTTCATAATACAGTCCATACAAAATCTTGAAATGCATAAAGAAATATACAACTCATTTACAAAATTCAATGTTTTATTCATAAGAAAGGTCAAATATTTCCCACACAAGCCATGGGATGTGACTAAAAAGTAAATTACATCTACTGAAGAAAGAGGTACACATGCATGAAATAGAAAGCAAAGGAATATGAGTGAACCCATCATTTCCTTTGTATATTCTTCGTTGTGTAGATTATCCCCCTTCCATCTTGTTCCATCCTTGCCTTCAGAATTCAAAGCATGGTAACTAAAAATTAAAAGAAAGGAATCATTAATACAGAGCTCAAGGTTAATCCATATTTCTACACTGTCCTAATTTGTGCATATGCAGCTCTAACCAACAGAAGATAATTAGTACCTAAAAATCAAACTAGATAGCTTACTCAAAATAAGAAATAGAAAAGAAAATAAGGAAAATGGATACAAGAGAGGCCAAGATCCTAATTATTTTCTAACTATTTTCTTAAGCATGTAAGTACAGGTTGTAGACAAGCAAAAAAGGACCATTTACATGCTGGAAAGAAAGGTTAATGAAAATCAAAACTCAGATATCTTCTATAAAAGGAAAAGGTTGAGGAAAAGAACAAAGAAGATGCATGCATACAATCTAAACTTTCCAGATTTTAGTCAAGTAAGAGAGAATTCTAGTAAAATTTTCACACGGCTTTGCCATGTAAAATGGACATTTACGACTTTTTCAGTATCCATATCAAGCTGAAATAAAGGGAAATGCAATAAAAGTAACTGATTATAGTATATTAACAAAGTATCTGAATCAAGGCTTACACTTGAGAATGGTATCAAAAATAGAAGAAGAATTGCTTATAATTTCCAAAAAATCACTTGCAGTGTATAAAGGCATCTTAATTGCAAAATATCATAAGTGTATTTATATTACAGTTGGCATTTTTCAGTTCAATATTCAACCATAGTAATCTTCAACTTCAGAATCAAAGAATATAAATGCAACTAAAGGTTACAAGTAGTCATTTCAAAAAAGTGAACTGAAGAAAGTGATATATAAAATGTAGTGTTTTCAAGCAACCCATATCAGTTAAAATTTTATCAACATCATTCAACCCTACAAATCTTAGACCGTTCAATGCACAGATCACAGAAAATAAACAAGACCCAATCATGGGTAGAAAATAATCAAAGTAGGAAAGATAACTGAGTGATAATGAAATATTTTTCATGTTCAAAGATAAAAAACTCACCATTTTCAGCATTCATAGGTCAAGTTGCAGAGGGCTTAAACTAAGGAATATAATAACTTCCATCTATGTTTCTAACAGAATGATCATAACAGAGCTCCAATAATAGCCAAGAAAAAGGAAAATATCTCAAAAACCTAGAAGCTCATAAAGTTCTGAAGAAGGCAATGGACTATATTGCTCACATAATGAATCAAGCCCAGACAGAGTAAAAAACCACAGAAGTACATGCAAGAGACGTAAAGCCTAAGTAGCAAAGCTCAAAATATAATAATGGTGGCCATTAAAAGGAACAACACAGAACCACATTTTAGAGGGAAATAATGGTGATGAATGTTCACGACTGTTCCACTCAGAAATCTCAGATTAACCAGATCTTACAAAGATATCAATAACAGAGCTTGAAATCTAACAATGCTAAAATCTCCCAAAAGATTTTCTCAAAAAATTGGAAAGAAATATATAGATACTCAAAGGCAAAAAAAAAATGATCTGAGTCGATTTTCGGAAGCTTCAACAAAGACATCAAGCAAAACGTTTTCCAGGGGTTCTCTCGCAGAATGAAAATCTAAATCGAATGATCAAGTTAGTGCCAAATTGACCTTTACCATGCACACTCGAGAGATGAGTTAACAGAACTGAACCATGGTCACTTCATCGATGATCAAAATTTAACAAGTAAAAAAGATTAAAGGTTGAGGATCAATCTACACTTTTAATGCAAACCATGGTTTGAGCCCTTAAAAATGCATTTAATACATGTTAGAAACCCTAAATTAATACTTTGAAGATTGACGATAAAAAGTCAACAAGTACAGAGATCGACGATCACAAACGAGTCATAAAAATAGATGCAAAAGAATCCAATCAAAATGGTGGTCAAACTTAGTCAAATTTATAAAAAAATCACATTGTAAAACTTTCATCCATAGGCCTGAAAAGGACACGTGTCATCATTATAGAAGAAGTAGAAAAGCGGAGGCTAGAGGTATTTTAAGTTCGAAACCTTTTGTAAAAAGGTTATAATTTTCAAAATCTGCCACAGGCCTAACACCCCGTAGGGAAAAAGTCAATAGTGAACAGAATTCAAAGATAATGTAGAGCGGCGGGCCCCCTTTACATTTTGAATCCTTTTCGCAAAAAATTAAAATTTCCAGAATTAGCCCGCAGGTCCAAAATTCCGCACAGGGGACAAAACTTCAAAAAGGTCTGAAATTCCGCAAAGGACTTAAATTTTTTGAAATTTTACCCTGACGCCCATAAAAGGAAAGGAAAAAGAATCCACGTGTCATCCAAGCTATCATTTCAAGTTTTTATTTTTACAAAACCTGAATTATAGTATATGTTTCAAATAATCAAAAGATGGCCAATTTATGGTGAAGTACAAAGTGGTCCCCATAGTGGGTGTTTTTTTGGGTATTATGATTATTTATTTTACCCACGAACAGAGAGTTAAAGTTTTGTGTGCTTCACAAGAAGATAAAACAAACAAGAAGAAAAAGTTGCATATTCAAAATAGGAAATACTTGCCTTCCAAGAAAGCTTATTTTTAGCAAATTATTTACTATTGCTTTCTTAAAAATAGATCAATCAACTTCAATTGACCAATTATAATCAAGGCTATTAAATTCCTATTTATAATTCAATGCTCTATTTTTATTCCTTTATCTATTTTTAAATAAAGGATAAAAATAGGATGCATTGGCGAGTACAAGCCTTAGGCTATTTTTAGGAAGAGGGTGAATTTTTTTTGGCTATATTATGTGCCTTTGCAAAGCACAAGGGGAAATTCTGGAGCACTTTTTTGATATAGGAGTACTGAAGCAATTTTTGCCAGGTTTTCCTTGTGAGTGTGAAGAATTTCTACCTTCCCAATTATTTGCAGTCTTGTGTATGTTTCTATTAGTCTTGTGAATGTAAATTCCCTGACTAATCATCTTACCCTGTCGCAAATTTCGGTTGTTTCTACATGATATTTATGTGTATGTTTAGCTTAGTAGTATTGTTATGATAATCTCCCTCAATACCTCCAAGTCTTTTCCCCTTAATATTTTGTAAAAGAAATGTTGGTTCATGCACCAAAAATCTGTCACATATCAATTGTGCATATACTTAGTCAAAGCCCTCATACAAATTTGGTGTATCACCTTAGTTATAATTATTTTACAGTCATCCTTTACCCCTAAATGCTAGAATCAATTTAGGATACATCAACAAGGAACCAACCTTAATACCATGGATCACCTAAAAATAGGTATACCCAAAGACCTAAGGTGTTTCCATTGTATCTACGAAAGAGAGAGATCAAATTTTGGAAGCTTAAAAAACCTGCAGCCATCTCTCTACAAGGTGCACTTTTGAGAGATAATAAAACCTCCTCCAGAACCATGTTATAAAGAAAACTAACAATGGGCATACTCACAAGACCAATATGTAGATTAGTGTGGAAATGAGCCAGACTATGCAGTTATGGAAGAAAAAGAGTACATCAGCTATGGGGGATATCTTATGTCCAAGATTGCGGAGCTACAACTGAACACAAATAAATTGGAGGTAGGTATGATGTAGGCCTGGGATACGAATCTAGAGAAAGCATTCAAGATTAGATCTAGGGTCCCCTGTCCACAGGAAGGCCCTGTTTCAAGCTATTTAAGCCCATAAGAGAAACTCAATTACATCGTTAAGATTCTTCTCGAGCTTTAAGAATGGGTTAAGGATGTTGAATATTTTGCAGGTCAATGGGAAAATTCAAAATTTCTGCCCCACAATCCTCTTCCCATTTTCCAAGTGGCACCATATTTTTCTAAGTTTCATTTTTTAAGTCTCTCACATGCTTCCCCCATTGTTCATTTAACTCCTCCAAGTTCTAGACTTACATCTCATCTCATTTTTTCTACCCTTTTCCCTTCCAAATGATCATCCCCTCAAAAGAAACATGAAGTTTCATTTCTCCCACAACCACAAGTAATTGAAATATCAGTTTTCCCCAAACCCAACCATCCTCTTACCTTCTTGCCAAGATCAACTTGGGAAGAAAATAGTAAAAAAACAAGCCAAGGAGGACAACCATAAGAGCTCAATCGATAAGAAGTAATAGAGGAATTGAAGAGATGGTATTTTAAGTTCTATATTGAAAATTTTCCCTTGATTGTGAAGCTAAGAGAGGAGGTGAAAGTTGAAGAGGAACTTGTGGTCAGGGTTAACGTCAGAGCTAATGTTGCAAAAATGGGGAAAAAGGAAGAGACAGAACAACAAACTCCAAGTCTAATTGAGAAGGAGCACATGGAGGTGAACAGATGAATTCAAAGCAACTGAATAATTATTGGGTTGTACAAGAAGTTTCATATTTCTCTCTCACTCAATCTCTACAAAAATATAATTTTTTGGAAGAATTTGAACTCACTAGCTTAATGTTTGAAGATGGAGCTACACATGACAAAAAGTATGTAGATTCGAAGGGCACCATGTAAGAGGGAGAAATATTGCTCCAGCAGGATAATGAAGACTTTGATTTCCTGTAAGAATTAGAGGATTGATTTGATGAGGAGGAGCCCATTGAAATTACAAATTTCACTGCCACATCATTCATTCTTCAACCGAAAGAACCTTCCACTATGGAATATGGCGTGCTAGCACAACCTGTAGTCTGTAACATGCCTCTTGAATCAAAGTTGGAAGAGTTTGAACTTCCAAGTGCCATACCAAAAGTAGAGGAAGGAAAAGAGTAGAATGTTGCCATCCCTTTTGTACCACTCACCAAGGTGACAAATTAGTTATCTGTAGATGTGAAATAGGAATAAAATCTAATTGCAGATAGTCACCTCTTCCATGAAGGCTTGCAAGAAGACTTCCTTTTCGAAGTTGGAATTCAGAGTATTGGGCACATTAAAAGGACTAGAGCATGCCCTATAAAGTACTTGGCTTCACTACGATAAAGAGAGGAGACAACACCAATCATGCTTTCTCCTAAGCATGGGGATGAGTTCAAGAGAACTAAGGATCAGCTACAATGCCTCCTGAATCCAAATGCAGAGAAACTAAAAGATGTTTTTTTTTGTTTCCAATTGATACCTTGATGATTTGGGTGAAGGATTGGCCTATTGTTACTTTTTCAATCATACCAACATCTAGATTCAGTGCCAAATCATCCTCATTGCTGAAAATTGTAAGAAAGGGTAGCTACTTTTCATTGCCAGTATCAAGTTTTGTTTTAAATTGCTTGTCTCTTTCATTAGTGTAGGGTAGGAGTAGGTTTTAATTCCTCTAAGTGTGTATACACATTGTCTTGTTGTATTTTAGGTTTTAATTTCCTTAAGTTCCTTTGGCACAAGTTTTGTTGTACCCATATTGTATCGTTGTGTAGTTCAATGCACCTCCAGTCCATTTCTAGAGTAGGTGAATGCTCTAGGTCAAGAAAATTTTCTACTCTCAGGAATCTCACCTTCAATATTTTCATATGAAAATTGAGAGTGCAAGTGGAAGAGTAGGTTAAGGGCCAATAGGTCACAATAGGTCGCAAGCAGCCGGGCTCGAGGTTTTGGGAACAAGATCAGTACCAGGATATCAATTCATGAATCTATGCCCAATGGATAATTTAAGGCAACTGATATTTTCATATAGTAGGTAGGTGACCCCATGAGTCACCAAATTGTTGAAAAAAAATTCAACTTAGGAAAAATAAATCAAACATGACCCTACACAAAAGAAGAGTCAGTTCAGTCATGCGAGCCGACATTTTAAAAATAGAATTTAGGTTACAAACAGGCTCAGAAATGGAAATCTGGAATGATTCAACCCTCATGAAAGCAACGGACTCATGGAAGGCATTACATGTTAGCTCAGCATAAATCCAAGAGTAAGAGGGAACAACGAAACTAAAAACCCTGTGGGACTTCCATGTGAAGTCAACAGTGAGGGACCTACCAGGGAAGTCCAAATAATTTGTTCACTCGAGGCCTAAATTGTCTATGTATAAAATGGGCCAGAGGAATCCTCCACATGTCTCAAAAACACAACATCAAAGGTGTGACAAAGGAAGAGTCCCAAAACAAGCGCAGGATTGCCACATGGTTAGAGTCCAAAAATGTGACATCAGCCGTTGAAAATTCCAAAAACCTGTTGAGGCCTCCACGTGTCTCATCGGTGCACCCTCAATAGTCGAATCCAAAGGCGGTTCACAAATGAGAACTATCCCACCACATAGTCAGGGACCAAGAAAGGGAGCATGACCGAATTGGATAAGTATAAAATGGTCAGCGGAAGCCTCCACATGCCTTATCGGTGTAATTTCAAATACACGGCTCAAAGAGAGACCCTGAACTAGTGCTAGCCCACCACATTTCCCAGGTCTGAAAAGGGGACATCCATCATTGAAAATTCCAAAATCCTATGGACACCTCCACATGCCTCATCCAAGGAACATCAAAGGTAGAATCAAAAGGGTAGGTTGCAAATGAGCACGAGGCCTCCACATGGTCTGAGCCTAGAAAATTGAACCGGTTGTTGAAAATTCTAAGATTCAATTAAATCCTCCATGCATTAGCTCAGCCCAACTTCAAAAATAAAATCTAGAGGTAGCCCCCAAATGAGTGAAATCTCGCCACATGTCCAGAGCCTGAAAACGCAGAACCAATTGTTGAAAAGTCTTAACAGTGCAAAGCCAACAGAAGGTGCCACGTGTTGACTCGGCGTAACTTCAAAGATCAACTCTCGAGGTAAGTCCCAAAAAAATGCAATCCCTCCACATGTCTAGGGTTAGACATATTTGCTCCACCAGTCAAGGGGGGACTTAGCCAAAACAAACAGAAACAAATCAGGCCCGTGGGTGAGACAAAGTGTCTAACCATCACAACTTCAAGAGTGAAAAACGGGAGGAAAAATATTAAGAACTGTGGGGTTCCATGAGTATATCGTATGCGTAAACTCCAAACCCAAACTAGTTTGGAAAATATTTGGTGAATCATGTAGCCCACCAAGATTTTTAAATGCTTGGATCTTTGACAATATTGTGAGATCCCCCGCGTTGAGCACCCAAACCTAACCTTTAGATGACCTTGAATATAACTGGAGTCATACAAGCCATGCCATTCTTGAGGCTATCACGCTTCTCACCCACTATCGTAATGAGTTATTTCTTGCCCAAAAAGAAATGGCAATGGAGTCATGGGTTGTGTCATGAGACCCATTAATTTTGTAGGTGGATTCAATGCATCTATGTGGATGGTTGAACATGAGTTCAAATTTATTTTACCTCCTTCTCTCATTCTTCTTATATATTGTAAGGAGGTAAACTTTTTGAAAAGGTTAGACATTTCTGCTCTGCACCTTCCCTACTTCTCTTTCCCGTAAGCGGATTTTTGGAGTCCAAGCCTCCCATTCAATTTTTAATGCAAGTTTCATGCCTCTTGGCCATTGTAATGCACTGCATCAACCTTTGGAGTGATAATTCATGTATGTGGATGATTTTCAAACCATCTCTTATGCATTCATTGTCTCCTTTATGATCTCTCATTTTAGTTATGGTTATTTGTGCATGGTGATAGTATTACATTTTTGTGGTTTGTGTTTCTTGCAAAGTATGTGTTTGATTATTCCTTTGGTGCATCACCCTTGTTAGTTTAGGTTTTGTTTCTTTCATATCCTTAACCTTGTCTCCTCGAAAAGTTGGAGTAGGTTTTAGGATAGGTCCTCTGTAATATGAATGTGTGCACCTAAACATAGGAATAGGAGCCGACCTTCATCCAGATATCTCTCTCGACTCATAAAGTCCCGACAATTTGACAGGTGCTCCATCTTATGCAATCAAACTATGAGTTTTGACCCATCAAGTTGTAGACTCAAGGGGCGTTTTGATTATGCATAAAAATTTATTAAATAATCACCTCTTCAAACCACATCATCTTTTGTCTTCACCAAAGAAACCTTTCGAAAACATTATTTTCGAACTTTAGGTGGTTAAAACCTTTCTAGAAACAAGCAAGACCTTTGAATTGATTCAATGGATGACCAATTAATGCCTATTCACTTGAAATGTGATAGAAACAATCACCTAATCAATAGCATTGTTAAATTAAATCAAAACATCGAGTAGATCTTGTCATATCCTCCATTGGAAAAATTACTGTTGTGAAAAAATGGAGTTATAACCCATAAAAGATATAATCGTCATGAAACAAACCTTATATCACTAGGAATTAGTCTGAATCATATTTACAACATTGCTTTTTATGGCATCAAAACTATCCTTTGAAAAATTAACATGAATGGAGCTTATTTTACCATGTACCTACATCACCATGATCTGAAACATCTTTAGACATGAAGAAAAACTCACATAAATCACATAATGCCAATTTAGATTGCTACTCCTTTGAATAACCTTTTCTAAAAAGAATATTATTAATAAGTGTACCTATTTGAGTGGGATCCACTCATCACCATGACCTCTGCCATACCTTTATGTAGAGATGAAGGATTCCCATATATATTAAAATAATAATACATGCACTAGGAAACGAAACTGGCCACTTAGGAAGAAATTATTCCATACCGCACTCAAGCTAGGGTTTTAAACTCATAAAAATTTACTTACCTTCGTAACTTTCATTCAAAAAAAAATGAAGATTAAATTACCTCATTATTTTTTTTAAACCTTTTGGATTTAATGTAGAAACATCCCTGAAATCCACAAGGTCCCATGTAAAGCACACAATTTAGGGTGAGCATGAGAAGATCCAATTCGAGCTACAAATGCACTAGTTATTTACCATGTCTCATCAAAACTAACATAACATTCAATTCTAGCTGACACCATTGAAAACATCATCTTACCCTAATCCATCATCCAATTTTTCATTATTGTGTTTTTTCATCAATGAAAACACCGATAGGACCACATGCCAAAAAATCTCCCCCTTTTTCATTTATGGAAAACTACCTGAACTTCTCCCCCTTTTTACATTAATGACAAAGGAATACTATTAGAAACATGTACTTAAACTTCCACATCTTCATAACACTTTTTTTTAGTTATAAACATTAACCAATTATTAAAAATAAGCTCATACCTTGAAATTTGTAATAAAACTATTTTTTACCCTTTTTGCATCCATGCAATCACCATGCTCCCCCTAGGCCAAGAATCCACAACATATGAATATGATAATAAACATGAAAGATAATTCATCTTACCTTGATTTGGAGCCAAGACACCATTTTTCACCATATAGGCATGCTAAAATAGCAATTTCTCTCCTTAGCCCTTTTTTAGCCCTTATGTGAACACTGTAGAAAACCATAATCTGAGCCATACACACTAAAAACATGCCACCAATGTCATGAATTAACATACCAAAACATCATACCTTATTTCTTGACCACAAACCAACTTATCAAGCCATAAATCAAGCATGTCAATGCACCTTCTTTCTATTCTCCTTACACAAGGACTCATGTCCCTAATTCGACCTCACAATGCTTTTATCCCCAACTTTGACATGATAAAACATGCCAATCATAATTTTACTTTTCAAAAAAATACACCTCGTGGACTCAAGACTATTTTTTCAAGGAAAAAAGCACAAATGTCAAGAATCTTACCTTACTATCTTGACTTGGGATCACTTCATACATTTAGACTCAGTCCTAAATCTCTTTTTTATTCCATAACAATCATAATTGACTGAGATCATGTATAGAAGGAAAAAACAAATCCAATTCATTGTGTAGATACCCATTACATACCTCGAATATCTTGAGAACTTTCCCATCACCATCCGGAGGTATACTTTCAAGGTTCCCTTATTATGAAGAGATCATTCACATTGTATTCTCCTATAGAAACTAACTTTTCAGCCATTGTAGCACTGTAGCAGTCAGGTCTAGGGTCTAGAATCAACATTTTTACCCAACATGATCTACATAAGCCAAAATTCTCACTTCTCCATACCTTTACAGACTTGTATAACCTTAATAAGTAATAGAAATATTATAACCTTTATCATACACTAGCAACACACTTCACTAGCAACGTACATGCCGAAAAAATAATAACACTCTTCCTCTTGCAAAGATTGTACCTGTGGCTGGCTAGTATCACTCATGAAGCAACAAACATCACCATAATAACCCTTTTTCATGACTTATAGAATTCACACAACCTTAATGAAATTATATACCATCTTCATAATATCTCAAGCTTATCAATAATGGAAAATTTCAATGCCCTTAATTTTCGAAGCTCATTTTTAGTTTGAGAGCATTGTGACTAATTTTTCCATACAACCATTTAACATGTTCCTTAATACACTTCAAGAAAAACTAATGGAATTCATTTTTAACTCCTAATTGACTCACACAAGAATAATGAACATGTTAATACCACCATACTCTTCCCTTCATATGTACAATACATATAGTAGATCATATAATCAACATTCAATCCTTTTCATACCTAAGATCATTCTTTATCGATGCACCAAGGACCAAGGACACCTTTACCACTACACAACCATAGTCCAAAGGCTATAACACAACACAAATGATTCAAAACAACACCTATACCTGAAGATCATTCATTCTTTTCCTTTGTATATACCCTTCACCCGTAGATAGTCATTTCTGACTCAAAGCATAATAATGGACCACAAAAACTTATTCATTGCTTAGATAGTCAAACAATATACTTCAAATCTCATATAGACCTCTTTACACATGTATTAACTTTCTCAATAGGACTTAGACTCATAGATATTTATGCATACTAATGATCATACATGTAGGTGCACATAGATTATTTAACTTAGTTATGTGAATCCAAAAATTTCATGAGAATTGAATGTACCTTATAATGTTTGTTACAATAAAAGGTCCACAAGAAGATGTAAACACACATTTGTATGTCAATAAAACTCTGAGAAACAACTAAAAAATTCACAGTACTATATTTCCACCATAAACTTGCCTATTCATAGTCCACTAGCCATGAAACCTCAAGAAACAAACATGTCATTTGATATATAAGAATTGATGATAGTTTCTTACATGGTAGAGACACCCATTTATCTACTTAACCTCCATCATATACCTTGAGAGATCATTCAAAAAGTGACACTCCCCATTTGTAAAAATTCCTAAATCAAATTAAGATTTTAGGCACTACCCTACTAAATTTCAACCCTGTCATAAATTTATGTAAATGTTTACACTTTTAGGGCCTAAAATAATGTAAATCCTTTAACCATCCTTGTCAAGATGATATGATCGAAATTTTATGCCCAAATTCCATCATTTAGACCTCTAAACTGTACTTTCCATCAATACCACTCAGTAATATTATGAAAAATATAGTCAAGTGCATAGTACCTTCAAAAGTATCAGGAATTTGTCCATACAAAAAATTCCTCATAATCAACATTTTAATATAACTCCCCAAACTCTTGAGCACTCATATACTTGATTCGGAAGTCTGTAGGGAATTTACACACCTGAAGCCACCTTAAATTTTTTCAAGAGCCAACTAAATTTCACCATGTCTTTCCCACAATCCACTTTTAGAAGAAATATATTGATCAAGTCATCACTTTATCTCATTATATATATTAAAACACATTTTGGGGTCAATTTAAAACTTTGCAAGCTCATGACACATGACCCAATGAAACACAAACCTAGACTTATCCATCGACAACTTGTAACGACAATACTATACCTCCTAAGAAGATTGAGTATTTTTGGAATTTTGAAGACGTTTTACAAATCTTTAGACACATTCATAGATTTATGCACATCATAGTATCTCAAACACACATGGTACATCTCTTATGTTGATGCTCAAAAAAGTCTCGCCCCAGTATTCCTTTGAAAATATATCGATTTACGGCCTCTGTCGCTTTCTTTTTCCTTGTGTTGTGCCTAGTTAATCTTTTTTGCCATTTTTAATCTGTTCTTGGGTTGTATATCATTTATGGGTCCATGTTTTTCTCCTTGTTTCTTTGTTCCTCCAGAAATGTCTGTAATTTAGGTCTCCCATTCTCTGTTCATCTAAAAACTTGGGTTCTCCCATATTTTCCATTCTCCACGGTTGGGATTTGTTTTCTTTGTCATTTCTACCCTAAATACTTGAAGAAAAATAAATGGATGTGTCCCTAATGGATGTATTTGAGCCTTGTAACATTTTTATATTCTCTTTCCTTGGAGAAATTTTCATTTTTGGGCTCAAATGATCATTTTTCTATATTTTACGGTTTGATGGGTGTTTCTCCCAGTCAAATTTACATCCTTACATCAACTGGGGATGTGGCACCTTCTGGTTGGATGTGACTCCTCTGGGTACTTCAAAATTTCTATGAATCACCTCAACTTAAAATGTGCGCACGTGGAGAAATGATGCTTGTTTGAAGATCTACTTTTTTGTTTTGCCTTGGATTAGCACCAGGAGGACACGTGGAGATTTCCGTTTGTTTTCCCAGACTTAGATAAATTTTATGTAGCTAAAATAGTTTTTCAGAGAACAGGAACATGTGGTGAGCCCATGCTCACTCAAAGTCTTTTCAAGAAGCTCCAGGAGGACACTTGGAGGCCTCCGCTCACTTTGCATTTTTCTTGGAATTTTGAATGGCAAAAGGAGATTGCCCCTAAGCATGACACTTGGTACCTTCTGCTGAGATTTGAGCCTTTAAACAAATTTTTCTAGGTCAGGACACATGGCGATCCCGTGCTCATTTAAGGTCTTAATTTTTTGGGACAATCTCAAGGTGCACCATAGTGACACGTGGCAGTTTGACAAGTCAAAAGGATTGGAAAAGTGGACCATCGGAGGTAACTTAGAATTTTTGCCTCTTATGCTCAAAAGGGTTTAGATATCAAAAATGGTTTGCAATCCCGACAAAGGATCAGTCAAATTTTGTTTCAATTCAAAGGGGCAGGGAGGTGGACCATTGGGGGTAACTTGTATTTTTTTCCCCTTGATTTTCCAAGGATCGAAACAAAAAAATGGCCCACAATCCTGATGGAAGAAAGGTCAAAGCCTGCTCCAGTCAACAGTAGAGGTGCAGGCCTTCAGAGGAAATTTGGAAAAAATTCCCTTTGTGGGAAAAAGAGTTAAAACTAAAAAATGAAGCATGGTTCTCCAGGGACCCACATTGGAAACTTGAAGCGGAAGGGTGGAGATGTAGGGAAAACTTGGAAAAATTTCCTTTTTCTGAAAAAAGGGTCAAATGGCAGAATTTATTCGCGGTTCCTTTAGGACCCACCTCAGGACACGTGTCAGGCTCATTTCTTAAGGGTGGAGGTGTGGAACAAAATGTGAAATTTTTCCATTTTTCCAAAAGTTGTAAAAGTCAGAGGGAACCCTCGGCCCTAATTTTAAAAAAATTGAATCTTCCATGTGGATAGCCCAAAATCAAAGGAGAAGATCAATGACAACTATGAGTTTGAATTTGATTTTCCCCCCATTTTACTGAAACATGCCTAGAAGTTTGAGTCTTCATGATTTATTTGTATTTCCTACACGCCAGGTAGAGAGGGAAGTTAATGTTGATATTTGAGTTTGGTGGGGAGATATGGAAGATGTCTTTCACCATTAAAATCATCTAACTATCGTGCTCAATCAGATTTTCCATTTTTCTTCTCCTAAGCATGCAAGAAGCCAGATTTGATAGATTATGGGCAGACGTGGTTGGAAAATTGAAGGAGTGATCCATCATAGGAAGGAGTTAAATGCAGCAGATATTTGATGAGATCTACCCCTCAAACAACTGACAACTTTTTATAGATCTGATTCTAGGAATTGCGATCGTGATCATGAAAAGCACTGGTAGCACTCAAGGTTTGGATTTTTGAGGTGAAAAGGGTCTCTATTGTAAATTTTATAATTGGCACAAATTTTTTGTGTGAATTGTTGGAGTGTTAGGTGTCAGGACTGAATTTTCTAATAGAAAAAGATTTGTAGAGCCCATCATTTTGGAGAAGTCATTTGAGAAGCTTGTATATCTCTTTTGTATTAAATCTAATCATGTCAAGCTAGTTGAAATTGTATAGCCATTGACAATATCTAAGACTTTTCTAGAAACTTTCCCTGACTAATAGATATAATCAAATTTGAGTTATTTTGTGTTGTCTTGAGCAAAATGTGTTTGTTTTATTTATGAATGTATGCAGTTAGCTTTTCTTGTTTCTGTTACAATATTGTATTAAAATTTGATTCAATCACACAGGCCTCAATCCTTGTGACTTTTTAGTTGCATCTACAACTACATTTTTCATAAGATCTTTCATCTAGGATTGGAATAAATGATTTAAAATCACTTTTCTTTCATCTCTTGACATAGATCATCTGTAAGCCTTTGGGTGTACCTTAGGTGTGATTTGACTCAGATCTTGATGCTTTGTTGGATTTTCTAACTCAAGCCTTCATGATAGAATCTCAAAGATTGTGTTAAAAATTTCTAATCTGGGCCTCCATTGAAGGACATTTTCTAGTTAAAGAAAAAAATTAGCTATTCTGAGGGATTCTACTCGTTTAACCTTCCATTTTGTAAGATTCCTCAAGGATATGGTGAATCAAGTTCATCCTACCCCTCCTCCCACCAAAATATTTATTCAAAAACAACCAATCCTACCCATACTACCCTTGTTTTTCATGTGTGTATACCAATGCATAATCACCATCACCAAAACATGCTGAAACAATCCAGGTCCCAAATGCCTTTAGTAACCTTTGCCTTGTTATGAAAATGTCACCATGATCTGGATGTGACAACTTGTGAGAGTCAGATTTGGTGTGTTGATCATCTTCTCCCAAGTTCTTCTCTATAAAATTTATGGAAAAGATGGATTTACCAGTATTATTCAATAATAGAGGTTACAAAATAGATTCTCTTACCTTGGTTGAAAGGCACAACCTAAAGTAGTTAGGATCAGATCACATCCATTTAAGGTGTTATCCACTCCTGTTAAAACCTAAGTGTTAGAGAGTCATATAGATTGCTTCCCCAGCTACAAAATGACATACATGATTATCTATTTACCTCTGAGTGTCCTTTCAAATCCATGATGCTAATCAGTTTTTAAAGGAGATTAAATTTGGGTACAAACACCTTACAACACATGATTTTCCTTATGACAACATAAAGACTCGGACTCACATCACGTGTCTCATAGATCACAAACTCTTTCATCATTGCTAACCTTATACTTAGGGACTATGAGAACATACTTCATGATTTCTAAACCACTTACATAATTCTTATGACATGACCATAAGACTATGAGCATACGCAACCATCTCAAACCAACAACGCACCATGATAATACAAACACAAAATTTAAAAACTTAGATAAGAACATCAAATGACAACAATACTAAGATTTTTACGTATCATTATAATAGAAAAACAAACTTTCACCATGAGAAAATTGAAATACATACCTTATGTCCTTGAAGGAGACATATATTCTGACCAAATATTCTCCCCCTAAGTTGAATACTTCTTTTGCATTATTATACCTCTAAGAAGCATAGTAGAGGTATATAGGTATAATGAAAACCTAAAATAAGGTCTTGAAAAGATCCTAAACCCTCTTAGGTTCTTGAAAGACTCCTTCTCCCACTCTCTTTTCATATTCATTTTTTGTTTTGTCTCTTATTCCATTATCACAATATCATGAGGCAACAACATGGTCTCTCCTTACTTCCCAAGTCCTTTTAGGACCAATATCTTTCATTCTAGCCTTTTCAAAGTTACCTCTTTTCATTCTATAGATTTCAGCCATCTATTTTTGTCTTGAATAAGCATGAAAAAAAACTCTTACCACATGACCAATCTCTTTGCACTTTTAGCATACTACTAAATTATTTCTCTTGAAACCTCCATCTTGACTAGGTGAATCATACAAGAAAAACCTAAAAGTTTGATCTTGTTCATTGCAAATGTAACATACTATACTCTTAGAAAATTCACATCTATTTTCTCTCCAAGGATGAGAGTATTAAGGATATCTTCCATACTCTCTAGCCCTCTAACGAAATGCATTACAAGTAAAATAATGACCATTTAAAGTTTAGTAATATCTTGAAGCATTAGGTTGCCTAATAGATCTTGGTTTCACATAGTCCTTGATGAATAGCTCATTATTTTGTTCCTTGATGATAGGTTCACCTAATTACTTCCTTGAAACAATGTATTCTTGCTTCACTTCCTTTCCTTTAGACTCCTCTTTGAAACAAAAACCATTTCTATCATTTCTGCTCTTTGTTTGCTAAGTAGATCATCTAGGTATTTTGTACTTCTCTCAAATTTCTAAAACGACATAGTAAATTTTCCAACCTCTAGTAACTCAGCCCTTAATAACTCTATATCTTCTTCATATTTTAAATAAAAAATATCTTTATCTTGCAAATTTGAAACAATATACTTTAAATTTTCTTGTAGCAATCTGATTGAATCTTTTTTCTTCGTAGACTTAGACACCTATTATTCATCTAGCTTAAGAAACTGATTTTTATATTCCTTTATCTGTATAGTCAAATTTTGGTTATTTCTCTCAGCATGCTTTTATTCTCATTTGATGTTCTCAAAATAATCATTGTAATCCTGATCATCTTCATTAGAATAGCTGCAATAATGTGAAATAAAATATCCTAAAAAATAAGAGCGCCACTAAAAGAACTCATATCTTCTTTATTCATGACAAATTTCTCATTTCAAATATCCTCATAATGAGATTTCGATTCAAAATATAAAACACCACTACTATCTTCAAACAAACAATCGTCCTTATTTCTACAGAAAATTTTCTTATCCTTATTGTTATAGTTAAAATTCTTAAATTTTTTCTTATCTTTACAAATCTTGTGATCCTTCTTTTTTAGGTATAGCCTCATGATCCTCATCATCATTCTCCTTCTCATACACTTCGTAGTAAAATGTCCTACTTCACCACAATTAACAAACTTGAATGGAAGTTTACCACTATAATTACTTGATCCATCCTTTAATCTTCTAACCAACATAGAAAATATCTCTTCATATTCAATCTCAATAGTGGCATCAAAATCTTCTTGCATTTAGCTTTCATTTTTGATTTGAATGTAACTTCTTTCTTATTCGATTAAGAGTCACCTATCCTCATTTCATAGGATGTCAAGGTGACATATAACTCATCCAATTTAAAGTTAGTTAGATATTTTGCTTCTTCATTTGCAGATACTTTGGAAACAAATTTAGGAGTTAGTGACCTCAAGACCTTTTGAAAAAAAACTTCTTCTTTCACATAGTCTTCTATCCCTTTCATGTTATTGACAAAATTATCAACTATAAGAAGATATGTAGCAATGGAATCATTATCACTCATATTAATACCTTCAAACTAATTTTTAAAGGTTTGGAGCTTTCAAATTTTTACCTTTATGTCACCTTCATATAGAACTTACAGTTTGTCCCATGCTTCATTTGCTAATTTACAATGCATCACTTTTCCCATCTCTTATTCTACAAGGCCACTTATGTAGGCATTAAAAGATTCTTAAATATTGGTGTATGCCCTCATTTCATCCTCAATAGTTAGATAGGTGGTAGGAAGATTATAACTATGCTCCATAGTATTCTAAACATCAAAATCTTGAGCCATGATAAAGGAATTAATCTTCAATCTCGAAAAATCATTATTCACTCCATCAAACACTAGTGTATTTCCAATTACCATTCTACTCACCATATTGTGCATCAAGGATATATTTTCAATCTATCAAAATTCTCCAAAAGGACTCATTCATATACTAATTTTTAGAAGCACAATGGAATGAGAGAGGGGGGGTGAATATGTGGTTAGAAAAAAATTTAAATTTAATATTTACTTATTCAAATACTCACAAAAAATAAACCATCCATATATGTGTGCATACAATAAATTATCATATGTGCAAGAAACCATAATAAAGATATCAACAAAAGACACAAGATATAAGTGGGAAACCCTCAAGGGGAAGAAAAACCGCTGAAACAAACTATTTATATTGATATGTTTCAAATTTAGTGATGCACCGACCATACAAGGAGAACCAACCCCTAGTTTAAGAGGGCTACAATCCTACAAGGAACATCAACCCCTAATTTTGAACCACCAACTATAAAAGGAGGCTACAGCCCCCCAACATGATCAAGCACCCAATCAACCACATTAAGATGGTTTTATCTCTAATTTTCTTCTCTACAATTAATGGATACCATTAGTTCAACTCAAACTTCCTCAAACCCTCATACAAATCCTAGGTCTTTAATCTCTCACATATAATCACTTCCTTCACTTTTTAATTTTTAAACACATGCAAAAATTCTTATTGATCTTCCTTGACTTATACAACACCTTCTATGATCTAAAATCATGCTCCAACACCTAAAGTTAACTCTCACATATGTATCACTTCTTGCACACAAACCATTACCTCCAAAAAGCACCCAAAATAATGCCTTTATAAGATCCTCTTAATTTACAATTCAAAAAAAATCCTTTCCCTCCTTTGGCTTGACTCATGCATCATAAAAAATCCCAAATTCAAATCATAGCATTCACAACTTACTCAATTAGGCCGGCCTATCCAACAACGTAATTTCATGCTCCAAAAATACTAAAATTCCCATGTGCACAAAGAGAAAAATGACCTAACATAAATACAATACTTATTCATGACCCATAAATAACCACACACTTTTAAATTATAATTTAAACATCATAAATGTTCTAAATTTATCTCAATTCATCAAATTATTTCATTTAATGGGCATATTGTTCTATGTACTTCCCAGAACAGCAGTTTTGTAAACCTGTAAGGACTTTGAAAAATTATCAAGGCCACTATATCAATTCAAAACATCAAAAATATGTCACATAAACACTAAATATAATTTTAAGAAGCTATAATGCACTTCTAATAAATTTATAAGTAATAAAAAAGTCACCTGATACAATCACAACCACGTTTGTCTTCACCAAATCAGCCTACCCAAAAAGTCATTTTAAAAGTTTAGTTATTTGAAACCTTTCTAAGAACCAATAAGACCTATAAATGGATTCATTAGATTCCGAATTAACACGTATTCAATTTTAAGTTGATACAAAGAATCACCTAATCAATTTCCTTCTTCAATCAACTCAAAACATCCAACATATCATGTCATGTCCTACACTAGCAAAATTCTTCTTTTCCAAACATGGACTTGAATACCATATAAAATATAATCATCATTAAATAAAATTATATGAATATAAATATATCTTAATATTATTTCAAAAAAAATAAATTAATCACCTCCTAAATCCACCTGTAGCTCTAGTTATTCTCATTTTACTGAACACTACATTTTATGGCCTCAAAACTACCTTTTGACTAGTCAACCTGAATGCAGCTCATTTGACGATGTATCTGCATCACCATGACCAGAAACCTCTTTGTAAATGAATAAAAAAATCACATAAATAACACAATTAGAATTTAGCTTGTTACTTCTTTGGAAAACCTTGTCTCAAAACACTCTTCTTCAAAAACAAACATGTTTGAGTGGGACCCACTCATCATCATGACCTATACCATACCTTTATGGAAATATGAAGGATTCATGTGCATGTTCTAGTCATCATCTATGCACTAGGAAGAAAAAATTTCCACTTGGGAAGTAATTCTTCCATATCACTTTCAAGCTAGGGTTTCAAACTTAGATAACAATGTTTAGGTTCTTAACATTCGTTCATGAAAATGTGATAGTGAAATGAAATAGTCATTTTTTTAAACCTTTTATAATTATTTTAGAAACATCCCTTAAAGCCATAAGGTACCATGTAAAGCACAAAATTCATAGCGAGCATTAAAAAATCCAATTTGAGCTATAACTGTACTAGTTCTTTACCTTGTCTCTCAAAAACTGACACAACATGAAATATTATCATTCTAACATCCTGAATAATTTACACAATGCACCATGACACATTAGGATAACATATCCTATCATTATAATGTCATAACCATACCTGAAAATATGTAGACACTAATATTGGCACGACTTCCCTTGAGAGTTTTACTCTGTAGAAGTTAGGGTCAACTAGAAAAACATTGTAACACATCACAAAATCACTAAAAAAAACCCAAAAATACCTAGTATAACACGATACACTTGAATAAATGCATTCATGACCTCGTATAGCTCTAAATCTCATCCTCATACCAGTTAACATCCATACCTTCTCAAAATGAGCATCTAAAACATAGTGAATCACCTATATGTACACCTTTAAATTGATTTGAGTACCAAATAACTCTCTAAACATGTTATCTAACATGATAAAATTATTCTAAAGAAACCAATAAGATCATACCATCATACAACATCACCTAGGCACTTGAATGTGCTTGCAAGACCAATCTATCCTCAATGAATCTCCCTGTATCATCAGGAACCCTCATGAAAATCATGTCAACACCATCCAAAACATCATTTGACCGTACTCCGTCATGTACTTTTTCATTAATGTTGTTTTTCATTAATGAAAAAACCTATAGGAACACATGCCAACATTAAGAACCTCTTTCAAAGGACGCTAAGAATTGATTCCATGTGATATGATCCAATATCATGTAAGAATTGACTCCATGTGATAAAAACCACTTGGGGAAAGAACTTAGTACACCAACCCCATCCACCATGGATTATAATGATCCCAATATAACACCTCCATATGACACATTTTCAATCTTCTTGAGAAGCACCCCAAGTCTTCCATCCATGTCAACAGTATTTTGTTGATTCATCATCAGACTATTACTAACAGTTCAGAACAACTCATTCGAGAGACGAAAAGGAGAGAATTTTGAGTTTGAAAGTGATTCACCTACCAAGTAAAAACATGATTCAAAATTTTAATTTTTAATGGTCTCATCCTGCTCGATTAGCCAACCCAACCTATCTTCATTGAAAGCGACATCAATCGTGCCCAACAACATCTCCTCTTGATTGACACCATATCCTTCTAGAAAAACATCTCTAAATCATCCAACCTGCACTACCAGCACCATAGGTAGAGAGGCCTCCATTTTACATGCGACTATTTTTCCATCCTCTTCCATTTCATCACCAAATTCATTTTAATCTGTTGCCTCCAATTCATCATGGAACTAAGAGATAGGCAACTGGATTCTATTATGTTCCTCATTCTCCATCTGATTCGGCAGAGTTCCATTCCCGAAGTTCTTTGTAACATAATCCACCCTTCTACACTTATCACAACTAATTAGTGAGCTCTCAATGTCCATATTTTGTTCCCATTTATCATACGATGATTCTATAAATATATATTTTAGGCACCTTGGAACCCACAGGGATGTTGATATAGAGTCTAGAAAATAATAGTCTAGATTTTTCTTTATTGGTGGGATTAACAACAATCACAACTACCATAAATACTACTATCCGTAAATAAAATTCAGGTTCCAAAAACTCCTAGGAGAGCTAGTGGACATATCCATACATGAAGTTCCTAAATTTTAATCTTTTATAACAACCTAGGTCTCCAAGAATGAAGGCTAAGAGTATCTTTCCCATAAAACCATTGTTCTTGTTGAATAACCTTTTGCAGATCCAATTATTCTTGTAAAAAAAGAGAAAACCATTCCCCATAAGTTCTCTAACCTTCAACTTATAGGCCAATTTCCTTCTACACCAATATCTTACAAGATAAATCTGAGGACTAAATATGGAAAAACTACCAACAACCATGTGTTTAAATATAGCCATAGATCTATTGACAACTACCTTGAGAATCATAAGATGTGGATCACCTTCACACTAGGTACGAGAATTTTTTAACGGCTCCTAATGCTATGCTCCAAATATTTTTTTACCAATGATTTAGTTGCAGCAAGGATAACTAGAGCATTGTACCCCAATGCAAATCCTACCCACTATCCACATATCATCCACTTTCATTTGCAACTTTCTCCCGCTTGTCTTCCATTCCTAAAAACTTCTCTATTTCTATTTACAATTCTTTACTTTATTTCTATTATTCATTTTTTAATTGACTAGTTTGTACAAATTGGTATCATATCATTTCTTATTTTAAGAGGTTTTTAAATTGAAAATTTTTTAAATGGCTTCGACATCAAGACAATCTCTTTCAGGTCTAAAGACACAGAAATTTACATGAAATAATTAAGAGTGTTTTTCCTTACCTGTGAATGCACTATTTAAATCTTAGGATGTGTGGGATATTGTAAAGAATGGGTACATAGATACTACAGATGCAACAACATTTAATTCACTCTTGGAGGAAAAGGAAGATACTTTGAAGGAATTAAGAAGAAAGATAGAAAAGTTTTATTCTCTAATCATCAAGAAATGAATGAAATAATTCTTCCTATAGTGTTAGAATCTAGTCAAGCACAAATAGCATGGGACACTCTCCAAGTTTTGTATATAGGTAAGGATAAAGTAAGAACCACCAAACTACAATTAGAAGACATTAGGAAATATGTCAGTGAAAGATTTAGATTTTGTAGATTCGTTATTAACTTTTTTAGTTGTCTTAGTCAATCAAATTAAATCTGATGATGAAACTATTGATTATAGAAGGATTATTGAAAAGTTTCTTAAAAAAATTCCAATAAAATTTGATCCTTAGGTTTTTCTTATTCAAGAAACTAAGGATCCAAGTCATTTTTTAATAAGTGAGTTGCATGCATCACTAATAAATCATGAACATAGGCTAAATAGATCACATGCAGTTGTAGATCAAGAATTTTCATCCAATATATTAGGAATCCATGGAAGAGGAAGATGGATATCTAGTCCTAGAGGAAGAGGATGAAGTTCATCTAGAGGATGTAGCATCGGTTCATTAAAATGAAGTGGAAGAGAACATAGTCAAGAAAATAATCAGTATAAATTTTCTAGTCAGAGATAGGATAAGCCACATATATAGTGTCATTATTTCCTTGAGATATGGGAACTATGCTTATGATTTTAGAAAAAAAGGAAGTATGACAAAAAAATGTAGAAAAAAAATCAGGTTGGGGGCTCTAATTAAAGCTCCATGTTTATTGAATGCATATATATTGCTAAGGCAATACATTCTTTATCACCTTTTGAATGTAATCTATCATAAGAGATTCCTCTGATATGGTATTTGGATTTTTATTGTAGTAATCATATGTTAGGTATCTTGGATTCATTTTTCAATTTTGATCAGTTATTCGAGACAAATTTTACGCTTGGGAATAATAATACAATGTTTGTGAAAGGAAAAGGAAAATTTAACAATATAAATAAAATGGGGAAGAAAACAATTATGCATGATGTTTATTATGTTGCTGGTTTGAAGAACAATATTATAAGTATTGGTCAATTGGTAGAAAAGGGATACAAATTTTGCATTGAACATAACAACTGTGTGATGGTGGATAAATATCCAAGTACCTAGTTGATTGCTAAAGTGAAGATGATAAGAAATAAAACATTTCCTTCGAATATTAGACCAACTAATTTTGGAGCTCAGGCTGAAGATAAAGAAATTGATTAAGATTTTTAGTCAGTTAAGAAAGATGAATTATGGCTATGGCATCTTAGGTTTGGTCATTTAAATTCTAGTGGTTTTAATTTATTAGACAGGAAAAACATGTTTAAAGGTTTCACTATAATTAAAAAAATAGAGAAAGCTTGTGAAGGTTGTATTTTTTGAAAGAAACATAGAGAGCCTTCCCAATTGGAAAAATAGCAAGAGCAATTGTACCACTTGAAATTGTTCACTCATATTTATGTGGACCTATGTAAATGACTTATATTGGAGGCTTCTCATATTTTATGACATTCAGTGATGATTATACAAGGAATACATGCGTATATTTTTTAAGACACAAATTAGATGCATTTTATATATTTCATCATTTCAAGGCATTAGTAGAAAAACAAAGTGGATACTACATAAAAAAATTAGGATTGAGAGATGAGGTCAGCATATTTCTGATGTTTTTCTAAATTTTTGCAAATATGATGGTATCCATAAGCAGTTTACTACTAGGTATACACCATACTAGAATGATGTCTCAAAGCGGAAGAATAGAACCATAATGGAGATGGAAAAAAGTATGACTAATCTAAAAATTATAACAAAAGAGTGTTGAGAAAAAGTAGTAGTAACTGTTGTTTACATTTTAAATAGGTTTCTAACAAAAATTGCTTGAAACATGGTTTCACAATAGGCTTGGACTCAGAGGAAATATAATGTTTCTCATTTTAGAATTTTTGGTTGTGTGGCATACCATATGTTGCTAATGAGCCAAGGAAGAATTTGGACAACAATGGAAAAAAGTGTGTAATTTTTAGATATTCAAAGAATACAAAATCTTACAATTTGTTTAATCAAGTCCCTACAAAAGTCATAGTCAATAGAGATGTATAGTTTTTTGAAAATGAGGCATGGGATGGAAGTACCTAGGGAACAATTAGTATAGCAACAACTATTCCTCATGATGATATGGTAGATTAAACTATTAAACAACAAGGTATTGTTATCACCGAATCACAGCACCCCTGTGCATGTATTTGAACTCACAGTGTGATTGGATAACATGGGTACTATCTCCAAGTTGTGGGACTTGCTACTTGAGATAGACCTCCAGAGAAAGCTGGTTCTTACTCCTAAACTACCTGCCACAATCTACTCTAATGCAGGGTAAGCTAACTGTTTTAATCTAAATTTCCAAGGGACCAGAGAAAGAGAATGCATAAAATTAAAGCCTACACCAAAGCGGTGATACACCAGAAAAGGAGGGTGTGAGAGTAATCTCCAAATGTGTGAAATACAGAGGCAAAATGCACACTAGAAGAGGTGACGACAGTTCACCATAATCAAAATGCATTCACAACAATATTCCAAGCATGCACAATGTTAATGAATTCTTGCAAGAACATAAAATAGACACAATATTCTTGTAGAAAGATAAAAGGGCAAGAAGAATGCAAGAAAACACAACAGGGGAAGATACATCCACAAACATGTATTTTATTGCTTCCTGGTATACACAGTTTAGTCTATTACAAGATAAGGGCCTAGATCACCATGCAAGGAGTCCACTACAAGGGCCTGCAACACACTGGCTTCACAAAGCAATTTTAGCAGAGCTTTGCTACCCAAAAACTCTCTCCCTTTTACAATGAGCCCAACACTCCAATTTATAGAAAAAATGAGAAGGAGAAGAGAAGGGAAAATGGAAATCCCGTAATCTGTCCTTCAACCACTTGTAAGAGGCATTAAATTGATTGAAATGATTGTATACATTACTTGCAAAATGCTCCCCATACTGTCCCATGTGCTTCAGCAGAGAAAGAATGATGACCATGCCTCTTAATTGCACTCCCAGCTACCAAATAAAACACTGTTCTGAACCCGACCACGTTTTATTAAAAAACTCAATCAATCTCTGATCAAAACCATAATTTCTTGATTAATGTGCATCGGGCTTAGAACTACGATTCCAATGGTACCAATTTTGTGCGATTTCATTGAAAAATGCAAAATTTATGGCCAAGTCTGAGTGCGGGCAGCTATTTTGGGTCGTGGCAGGCGTTTTCTGTCATTTGACGGGAATGAGCATCTAATTGGCTGGGGCCGAACACGTTTCCTTAATTTACGTATATCTATCCTCATTAAAATTAAGAAATCCAGTTTTTGTGGCGTAGAGGACGTCGTGATCGTTCCAGAAAGTCCAATTTTGTGAAAATCGGAGCTCGGAGTCAAAAGTTATGGCCGTTTGAAGTTCCACGGGTCAAACGTTGACTTTTCTTCCCTGCCTTCGGCCGCTTTCGGCTTTTCGCGTCCCACGCGTCCCTTTGTCCCATTTGGTTTTGGTGCTGAAATTTCCTGTTTCAGCCGAACTGGCCGGTTCGCGTACCCTCGCAGCCCAGCGCGTCCCATATGCTTTCGGACTGTCTGGGACAAATTTTCCCGATTCGCCCGGTTCGGCCGGTTCGCGCCCTTTTGTCCCAACTGTCCCGGTACAAAAGTTCTCATTTCAGTCGGATCACGGCCTGTTCACGTAGTTCGCGTACCTTCGCGTCCCAAAAGTTCTCGGGCTTCCTTGACTCATTTCGCCCGGTTCGGCCGGTTCGCGTACTCAGATGTCCCAACTTGTCCCAAAGGACCGACCCTGGACTCAGGACTTAGTCCATTTTTTCTCTATCGAACCAGAATTTCCTGGCACCGATGCTGCGTACTTTTGTCCAATTTTTCTTTTTTACATTTCCTCAGAACTGTTTGCTGCTGATTTCGCCCGGTTCGGACAGGTTCGCGCTTTTCTGTCCCAAACGTCCCAGAGGCGACCTATGAGCGGGACCCTAGCCAATTTTCATGACTTTTTGCCCGGAATCAACCTATAATTGCCTTGGGACTAACCCTTTTTGATGCATGTTATCAGAACTTACTCTCTTACTCTTGGACAGGGGAGTTAGACAATTTTGAGATAACACTCTAGAAACAGTGTCAAACTTTTCGCTACTCTGACATCACCTTTTAACCATGCTTGCCTCTTCCCTTCTAACCCTACCTCTGGACCTCCCCCTCTCTCTGGATCAACAGGTATCCTCCTCTTCACACCTTCAAATCTTGGACATGCATCACAAGTTGTAGCACAAGTTACACCCCTGTCTACAACTCGGAGGTCTCAAAGATTTCATTCATCTTGAAATAGGAAAGAAAAACCACAAGAAAATCCTTTAGTAAAAAATAGTCCATCATTAGATAGCCCTTTCCAATGAGAAAGAGGAGTTTGAATGAGATTTATGAGGTTGATACAACTAACTCTTTTACATTTTTTGAATTATTTTCTCGAGCTGCAAATATAATCTAATTCAAATAGGCTATAGCAAATGATCTTTAGGTTCATGCCATGGGTGATGAAATAGACACCATAAACAAGAATTAGAAGTGAGAATCGGTAGATGTTCCAAAAGAAAAGGATGTGATAGGAATGCAATGGGTATACAAGACCAAATATAATGATGATGTTAAATTACATAAACATAAATAAATGATGGTCACAAGAGATTTTTTCAAAATAATATGGATTAGATTACAATGATTTGTTTTCACCAAAAGCACTTTTCTATTGAGGGAATAATCACAAGAACACAACAGATAATTACACACTCAAAACTATGCAATGACCAATAATTTGCAGTAAGGTTAATAGTGATAAGGAAGCTTATTCAATTCAGGGAATGCAAATTCTTGAAGAGGAGGTTACTATTTAAAATACACCACTACAAGTATATGAGATTGAAGGCCATGAAGGACCGGTTCTACATGTCAAGGGAAATATCACTCAATGGGCTTCAAGACACTCAGCTACAAAAATTCCTCCTGTCAAAAAATATCTTTGATGCTTTACTAATGTGCATCAATAATAGTTTTAGTATGAGAAAAAATTCACCCACACCTCCTACATCATAGACTAAATGATCAAACTACACTTGCATGATAATGTTTAGCCTTTTCTATATGAATAAATAAAATATTACTAGGAAATCTAAAATACATATTCATTCAAATCACACATGAGGCAAAAATAGCCTACTTGAGATTTCAAATATGTACATGTCACAATGTACTAGTTTTTGTGACATCTGAAGTTCTGATTCTATAAAATGGAGTTTTTGGGTCACAATAAAAGTATACTGATAATGTTATCCTTTGCCTTAATCTATAAGTTTCCTCTGCAGGTGCATAACCAAAACATCTTGCAGTAGGTTCTATTTTATTGAAAATTTTAGAATCCTGCTATCTTCTATCTTCATGACATGATTGAAATAAGTTCGTCCTTCCTGTCTTCATATATTTGATGTCACATGCAGGCCTAGAATATTTTTTCTTTTCTGGGCAAGGCTCACCTCATGCACATGCAGAATCTCCAAAATATTATCCCCCTTTGCAAAGTAATGTGATCATACAAAATAAAAGGTCATATCGGTATGATATTGTGTTACTAAGAATGATGTTGACACTTCATGTTTCAACATCGAATGAGTTCGAAATTATAGGTTATATAGATAGTCATAGTGTTGAGAACCTTTAGAATACACCAACTAACATAGCTCCGTAGATCTATGCACCTTAAAATAAATAATTTGGCCTCTTTTTGATCATTTTGTGGCATAGACTATAGTCAACCCATAATGAATCTTGACTTAAATCATCTAGTACCCCCTTTGATTTTTCTGTAGCAGCAAATAGAGGAACTATGTCAAGTTTTTTTGATGAGAAGAGTGTTGAAAGGTTTGACCCGTCAACCATGAGGACACTCAACCCATGATGGCATGTTGGTTTGAATAAATCATCAATAAAATTATCCAAATTTAGGGTTTTTCACAAGTGGCGACATGTCTGTACTATACACTCATGTATGAGTTAGTTAAAATTTGCCCTTGGGTTTGCTAGAGTATCCACGGGGGGTTCAAAAACCTAATCAGTATTGGTCATTTTCCATGTGCATTGAGCTAGGTGGTATGGAAGAAGTACCCTTAATTCCATATTTTTCACTCGGCCACCATCATTCAATTGATAATTCTCGAGCTCATGTCCTAGGCTTATGTAGAATGAAGGTACCCCCTATTGTGTCATGTACCTTACCTACAAATTTTGTCAAGGTTACAATTTGAGCTTCTGAATTCATTTTTATTTGCTTTGAGAGTTTCTTGAATGGCCGCCATATATCATGGGATTTCTGACTCAACTTTTATCTCTAATATGTTGACTTTTCAGCTCGCCATGAACAAGAAGGTTGAAGCCATTCGATGGTGTGGACTCTATTACATATATTTTTCCTTATGGATTTTCACACTGTAGTTATTTACCCTTGTGCTCTTTAAATGAATTTTCTGGTGCACATACCATCACTTTCGAGTGTGAAAAGCATACACAATTCTGGGTGCTTGTCCACTTCATCTTATGTAATTTGATCATTTAGAGGGTTTGAACAAGCTTGATCTTAACTTGAGTAAGTATTGATTCAAAAAGAGATTCATCAATTTAACTTCTATGAACACACTCTTGTGAAAATATTTCAAGGTCATGAAATCTAAAAACTTTTCTTGAACTGTATCTGTAAAATTTATATGAAACTCATGAATGGATGAAGCTCCCTATATACTTTGTTGTGCCCGCCTGCTCAAAAAAACTTAGACCCAATACCTAATTAATGAGTTTTAATAATCAAACCCTTTTATGGGTATTCATGTCTTTGATTGGTAGGTGATTGAGTTTTTTGTTCTATTAATTTTGAATCTATGTGCAAAAAAAAAACACGTAGATTTGTATATGACCATAGCATGAATGAACCCCTTATACTTTTGATCTTGTATCAGCTTAATTTGGCATTATTTTGTCAAAACATGTACTCATTTCAGATCAACTCATTCTGGGAGATTTTTCTTAGGTTTATGTGGGTATCTTGAAACATGTATTTATCTCAAGACACTGAAATGTCCAAAATTGTTGTATGTTTGAAATCTGAGGAGAATATGCATTTGAATGTGATCTTTAACTTGATCTAGATAAGTTTTAGAAACTCTTATTAGTTGTGTTTCGATGTTGTAAATGGGTTGCACGATTTCTCCCCAACCATGGGATTTTTGTGAAAATAAAAATGATGAAACTTGATTTACCATGCAAAGTTTAGTTTTAATTAGATGAAAATATTTTTAGTAAAATTGAGCAAACAACACAAAGATCTTTGTTTTTTTATTAATGATGAGTAATTTCTATGACTAGGGTACTGTCCACACCCATTATTACACAATACTACATTGAAGCTTTATGTGATATACCCTTCATTTGATTGATAAATCAAAGTTCTCTGAATAACTTTATGATGTCTAGGTCACATTTGTGTGCTTGCAACATGTTTAGATGGAATATTCTACATTTTTTATCAGTTTCATAGCTTTACCAACTTTCCCAATTACTTTTCGTCCCATTTCTTTAGTGTTTTGTATTTAAGTTATGTAATTGATGCCTCGGTTACGCATCATACATGAACATTACATAATTACTATTCTACCTAGAGGACCAGTTACACAATAGCCACAGAGGTTGCGTAGCTGCCAATCTCTCCAAACTAGTGGTTCCATGCACTTAAATCCGAGACATTAAAAACATGTTGTAAATGTGTTTTTCTTACTTATAAGTTATTTTGTCGCAAGTTTCTTCAATAAATCAGGTTTTTTTATCTTGATAGATGTATATTAATTTATTCTTCTTGAATTACTATTCTTATAATGTTTATTGCCCCTCCTTTGCATGATCTGACAATTTGTGATTGCCAAGTGTGTTAGACCATTTCACTGCCAATTTTCTATAAAATCAAACTTTTTCCCAAAGCATTGGTTTTATTCTCTTGAATTGATATTGGAATGTTTACTTTGTTGAGTTCTTGATAAGAAGAACAAAAGTAAATCAAATCTTTTCCTTTTTACTTCCTTTCTTGCATTGCTACATGACTACCTACAATCATATTTCTCCACCACTTCTATAACTTCTTCTACATACAAGACAACACACCTCCTTGGACTATTTTGATTCATCATTAGAAACGAATCTGAGGGTATCAAGAAAAAAAAACCAACTTTAGATACTATCAAATTTCTACATTTCGAGTTTGGGGTGTAATTCAATTCTTTATAGATTTAGTTTAATTTAGAGTTTAGATTTCTTTATCAAATCAATATATTGTTGTTAAAAGGTAGAATTATAAATTATTCAGTATAAATAGCATCCATTGATAATTCCTCCTCTTCTTATCCTTTTGTATTTTACTACGAAAGGATTTAGATGAAGTTCTTGTGCACATTCTTCTTCATTTCTTTAATTTAAATCACATGTATCTTTCATTTGGTTATTAGTTAGATTTAAATGTGTATACGAGAAAAGATTTCATTGAGTGTTTCCTCCCTTCTTATCCCTGCAAGGGAAATTTTCTTGGATGCACTTTGTTGCAAGACAATTTATTGGAAATTTCACTAGGGAAGTTTGAGGAATTTCTTCCTATGATTATGTGAGGTTTAGAATAAATAGTTGAAAATCCACAATTCTAAATTGCACATTTTACAATTGAATAACCATTTCTGTTTATTTCATTTTAGCATTTAGACTTTTTTTTGTGTCAATATTACCTATATTATAGTTAATTAGTGTGTAGTTTATTTTCTTTCCATCAGGAATGAATTTTCACATACTTGTAGTTTATTTAAGCTAGGAAGTTTGTAAGGAAATAAATACGTAGCCTCTAATTCCCTTATGGCCAATTTATAAGGAACTCACACTACCCGAAGTAATTATCCTATAGTTTTCGGTATTTTAGAAATATTTCTTCCGTGCATGATTATGAGGTGAGATTCTCAGGTAAACAAAATTTAGAATGAAATAGTTCCTTCGTTTTTCCTTTTTGTTGTTATCTAAATCCACAATTATTTGTGTGTGTGCAAATTAAGTGAGTTGTAAAAATAAGATGTGAGTGTTTATTCTTAAATTGAAGTTGACTCCTTCACATTTGTAACAATAAGATCCCGAATATTGAAACATTGTGTTCACTGTTCTGTCTGTTTCATGGTTATAATTGAGCAAAATTATATCCTATCAGAGCATGGTTATTTGTGGAATTTTATGGTCATATCAAAGTAGCCCTGCACTTGATCCTTAGACGGAGGACACCGTGCAACAATTAATTTAGAAGTTAATTTTTTGTACATCTATGGGCCGTGTATTATGTATTACTGCTAGTTCTATTTGTATTACCTCTGTAAGGAGGATCTTGTTTAATTAGTGAAAGGTTGATGGCATTTTCACCACGTGGATTCGGCTTTTTTTTGTAGATCTTACACATTACATCTGCTTTAGTTACATTTAGAGGCTGTGAACTATTTTCAAACAAGACCGTCTAGATTAGATTGCTTTAATATTACAAATTTGCAAAGGCTCGATTTGTCAGATCTTGACATTTGACGATTGGGAATCAGGAATGAATTTATCTCCTCTATAGCGGTTAAAATATTATGCTGTAAACATACTTGTAATTTGTCTCAACTTTATTTGCAATTATTAGCTAGATTTACTTTCATAGTCAAAATTTATTTTTAAAATGAATTGTTTCATCATTATATGTGTCTAGTTGTTAATGTAGATATTGTTTAGTATGTCATTAAAATGTCAATAATTGTGTCATAAAAGTCAATGTTAAATAGGTGATTTTAGGTTTGTTATGGTCATATCGTGGTAAATCAAACAATAGGGAACTTATGTTACTATTTGTGTCAAATTGTGGAGAGTCATAATGGATAAATTACATAGATTTTCACCTTGGCTAATTGACACTCCCGTTGCGGATGAACATTCAAGAAACCAATTCACCAAATGGGAGAGTAGAGATCTAAAGCAACAGCAATCATTGGAGGAATGCATATTTCATCATATAGACCTTTACCTGGACAACATTCTTAGTCCAGAAGCTGTTTGGACTCAAGATGGATGAAGGAGAAAGCATGGTCCTATAGTTTCCTATTTTGAATCAATTATCAGGGATAAAACTTAAAGTAGAGGATGATGATGCAAAATATAGTATGCCACATTCAAACATTACTTTGAGCAAGATCAATTAGAAGATCTAATTTCTTCCTGATAGATGAAGAAAATAAGAATGTTACATGACCTCATATGATAAAGGGAGGTCAGAGATACAAAGAAACATATCACTTGTTACATCTATGTATCTATAAACTGCAATCACTTGATATTGATTCTAAAGAAGAACCTTTGGGTGAGGTTATGAACAAAATTAGTCAGAACTGGAGGCAACAGAGGCAGGAGGGCAACGTGAAGGAGGCTGCGGTAGTTCCTTCATTGTTTTAATAAGAACAGATGTCACATTTGTTCAGAATTGTATTTCCTTTTATTCATTAAATATTATTATAAAAGCTCACCTTTCCATTTCTTCCCCTATTTTGAACAGGGGTTCATATTTGTGGGTATTTTATACCTCCATTGTTCAAAAGTGTATGGAAATATCTAATGTAACAATAGGGGAGTGAATGAGATTGTTTGATATTTATATATTTGTGTGGTGCAGTGATTTGGCTCACGTTGATATATATTACGAGATATTCAACTCCTTATATTCATCTTCTACAATAAGATATCCCCCCTTCTATCCATTAATCTGAGCAAAATTATATCACTTCCCCTATGGGTATTTTATACCTCCCAAAATATGTCTAGTCGAAAGTTTGGCTTGATATATATTACACAAATCTACAATAAGTTCTAGAGGAAACTCCAAAAAATGTTCCCTCCCCTAGCTACCTCTCATACCATAGTTTTCATTTGAGAATAGAGGTAGAGGAACCATTGAACATACAAGATGATCAGTCCAATTTGAACAACATGAAATTTACATCTAAAATGAGACCTTATACTAGATAATTGTCAAGACCTCACATTAGCATGCAATATTTAGAAGATTATATATATTTGTGAATTTATAGTCCATTCTGCTATATAGATGACTCCTTAGATAGGTGAATATTTACACTTCAAACTAGTCAACAATAATGTGTTTTCCACAAGCCATGATACTCCTATATTTAAGAAAAATAAGAGTGAAAATGTCGAGAAATTCATAAGAGGATATCATATGGCCTCCTAACCAAATCCTACACAATAGGAAACCAAACAAAAGACTCAATCGTCATTGCATGATGTTATTTCTGCTTTAGTAGGGAGTATTATAGTATTTTGACTTCCCAATCTTCACAACCAACATATGCAGAAGGGTAGAACAAGGGGTATCTGATTAAAAATAAGGGATACACTCATACCAACACACAACCAGTTCAACATGCTGTGTAACTATTTTATCCAGTCCAATCAAATCGATGTGATCTTCTCAGAGGCTCTTATAATCTAGGGATGGGTCCTCATCCATCTCAAACTTACCCTACGCAAGGGCTGACTGAAAGTGAGCTCTCAAAGGCCATTCCTTTTAGTAATTTGGTGTTCCTTGGTTTCACGGTTACTAGCCCATATCTTAGTGTCATTCCTTCTTATCTGCATATGTATTAAAAATCCCTTCAAATAGACGCGTACACTTTTCCTTCTCCTTATAATCCATATTAAGAATATCCATATGTTTTATCAAATGCTTACAATGCATCTTATCCAACTCCTCCTCCTCCACCTCCTCGTCAAGGAGCTGCAATTGTGAAATCTTATGAAGTGGGTACTTAAGCTAAGTATTTCAAAATAATCCCTTGACTTTACCATACAGGGTGTCATGATTCCACACCCATTTCCCAATATTTGTAAATTTAAGGGGGAAGGAGATCCAAACAATCATATCAAGGCCTGTGCTACTTCCATAAGGTAATTTCTTCCTTAAGATGTTGTGGTGGCCAAAATATTGCTAAAGAGTCTTGAGGGAATTGTTGTTTGCATTAGTTTAAGCATTAGTTTAATCCATTGTTGTTAATGGACAATTATAATTGTCCTCTCTCCTTCTCTCCTCCCGCATCCTTTATAAGGATCTGCACTCTTGTTTGATAAAATACGATTTGAATAAATACATTGTATAATTCTGTATCTATCTCCTGCTCCTGCTATCATTGGTATCAGAGTAGGCATCTTGGCACTAGAGGGAGGGTTGTGAGCCATACTGTCTTCTCTTTCACATGTAGAGATTCCTTTGCTTTCTGTAACCTACGTTAGATTTTTGTTGTGCATTTTCTTTGGCTGTTAGCATTGGAGATGTTCCCTATCCATTTTCCTGTCCTACAACTATTTCCTGCTATTTTGTCAAGTTGCTTGTTATCCAGTAACCTGCGTGAGACATTCTGTTTGCTAGTCATTTTATTTATTGCCTTGAGATCTGTGTGGGACATTAATAACGTGGAAGAGCAGCTTTCCTTGGTCATTTTTTGTCTAGCATAGAACTGACCAACATTAATTTAGCATGGCAAATAATCTGCAGAGCCATTGCAGTTTAGAGATTATTTTGGTAGTTTCTTTCTCTTGGATGGAAGGAATTCATTTCGTTTTTTCATTGTAAATGTTATGGAAATCAAGAAGAGTCAAATTTTCCATCTTCCTTGGGTGGCAGTTTCTTAATAGCTACTCACCTAGGAATCAGACCAAATGCATAAGAAACGTGGAATGTGGATTTCCTACGAGGCTTGATGGAGAGTGCTCACGAGTCTAAGGTGGAAAAGGCCAGAGAAAATAATCTTTTTGATCATTTTGAAGCATGATGTGCAAAGAATAAATCAAGCTATGAAAGAAAAATTACTATGAGGGAAGGATGTCCAGTTCAGTGCCTTGCTGAGAAAAAATTTGAACCTACGTAGATAGAAGTTGCAGAGATTCTAAAAATGTCAAATAAGAGAGTGAAGAACCTGTTGATGAGATTGGCTTCACATCATCTCTAGTACTGTAAGTAGCTATAGGAGGATAGAGGAAAATGGAGGCTGGAGGAAATCCAGTGACCTCTTGCAAGCCGCAAGCAATGAGGCCGCCGATAGATATTTTAGCGAATAAGGTATTGAGGATCTATTCCTCAATTTTTGGTTTGAGTTTATTTCAAATTTTTTTTATTCTATGTTCTGTTGTTTTGTGATCAGATGCTGAAAATGGATTAGTCTAGAGCATTGTTGTTTGCCAATGGTTCTTCATTTTGAATTGATCCTCTGAGTGTCGTGCTTCGAAAAGAATATGGTTCGCTTGTGAATACGTTCAATTGCAACATGAACCATGTAAAACAAGGTCTAAGTGGCGAGATCCAGTCAATAGCATGTTTCTTGATGTAGTCTCTTTCTCAGTATTCACATTTCACATTATGGGTGAAAATGACTTAGTAAAGGGTAACATCCAATGGCAGTGATTTGTTTCCTTTGCTGTTGAAGATTGGCTAAACGACGATTGACATCCGTGACTACAACTAAGAACATAATTGCTATGTTTCTTAGAAGTGAATGTGGAATTTTGTCAGTATTGTTCTTTGTTTTTCCTATGTTGTTTGGTTGTTCAATAAAGTGCAGATGTTGCATAATTTCCTATGTGGGACCTCCTAATTGAAGAGCGTTATGGGGAACAAAAAAGCACTGAAAGCAGCACATGGTTCTCGCCCTGGGTTCGTGGTAATCCTATAAAACCACTGAGGTATCATCCTCTTGGGTTCGTGGTACACCTATAAAACCACCAAGGTATCATCCTCTTGGGTTTGTGGTACGCCTGTAAAACCACTGAGGAAAAATCCTCTTGGTTCTTGGTAATCACGTAAAACCACCGAGGTGAACAGTCGGAAAGTATTCCTGTCCCTCTAGGTTTCTGGTCAACCTTAGAAAAACCACGTGAGACCATGTAGGCATGCTCGTGTGAATACCCTCTTTGCGGTGTACTCTTTAAGGCGGGGACCTCTCTATCTAGAAATTTATGTTTGTACGAACAATGTATTAAGGGGGGGAATGTTAGCATTAGTTTAAGCATTAGTTTAATCCATTGTTGTTAATGGATAGTTAATGGACAGTTATAACTTTCCTCTCTCCTTCTCTCCTCCCGCAGCCTTTATAAGGCTCTGCACTCTTGTTTGATAAAATATGATTTGAATAGAATACATTGTATAATTTTGTATCTCCTGCTCCTGCTATCAATTGCATTATATTGGTATTATAATATTTTTCAAGCTTCTATACATTCCTTTAAACAACTCACATTAAAAATCATTAGATAATTTGACGTGAACAAGTTGTTGAGGAAAGGGATTTGAGAGTTTTTTGCATATTAGGTAGGAGAAATATTAACATACTTTCCATTTAAGTCAGAGATAGATTTACATTCTTTACTCCTCTGTAAGTGTACCTAACATGGAAAAGATGAAACTTTTTTATCTCTTCCTTCACTCACTTAACCGAGAGACCAAGGAGGAATTTCAAAAAATTTGTTTCTTTAGTTACGAGGAAGTGTTGGAAGGTGCACTCTTAATCGATGAATCCAATTTTGACAGTGTGAGTAAGACTTACAATCTCAATGGGAAATTGGTGTCTGATAATTTAAAAAACAAAAACCATAAAAAAATAGAGCCAATAACCCAGGACCAAAGGTTTTGAATCCTTATCATGGTGCTACCACAGATGGTGTTACTGATCAAACAAAGAATACTTGTTTTACGAACAATGGTAACACTAACAACAACAATAACAAAAAAAACATTGGTAAACAAATATGTCTTAATTATGTTTCCTCTATCAACACAGTTAATCTCAATCATCCCCCCCTATCGACAAACTCAAGCCAAAGGCCCTAACTAATACCAAAATCTTGGCAAAGGGGAAACAAATTACAGTTATAAAAAATATGTTCAAAGCTATAATTGGGGTTATAATCATAAGAAAAAATCAAAAAAGGCTAAGAGACTACAACCCTACTATTTATTTTGTTTTTCGTCATATTATTTGTCACGATGCTAGAGATTATAGAGATTGCAACAAGTTCATTCAAAGACTCCCTGAGAATCGAATACAACTCTTTGTGTATAAGTTCTTTGCAAATCCTTAAACAACCTCACAACCTAGTCATACAAAACCTATTATACCTCATAATGAAAACTTCACCATCTATCGGGACTCATTCCATAAACTACTTGAATATGTTAAGGTAAATCCTCAAAACATAAACAAGAGAATCCCTATTGGGAATAATGACCATGAGGCCTCAACTTATGATAACTCTCTAGTTTCCCCAAACACAAATGCAAAGATTTTTTTTATAAGTTGAGTTATAGGTTGAACCAAAAATGAATGCATCAACTTTGATAAGGGAGTGCATTTCAAAACATATTCCTACTATGTCTATCTCACAGGATGATGCTCCTATAGTCTCAAATCCGTAAGGACCTTATGAATTGATTTAGGATTTGACCAAGACCTTTTCTCACATATCATTTCTAGATTTATTGAATAATTCCCATGTGCATCATTCTTAATTGTTAGATGTATTGGGTCATCGTTTCCTAATTCATGTTACACCTCCACCTAGGGCTGAAATCAATCATATCGAATTCAACATAAATCCTCTGAGGCAGAGTTAAAGGGAGTACAGGTTTATATTTTATAAAAGAAATATTTCATATGAGACTTAAATAGCCTTAAGAGGGGATCCTACATTATATTTGCAATTTTACGTCTATAAAAATTACATCAA
Organism: Taxus chinensis; assembly: GCA_019776745.2. NCBI lineage: Eukaryota > Viridiplantae > Streptophyta > Pinopsida > Cupressales > Taxaceae > Taxus > Taxus chinensis. The sequence goes on from CM034151.1 coordinate 196,600,066, forward strand.
GAGATATATGATTGAAGATGCATAATTTTTTAATGTATTTCCTTTATCTATCTTGTAGAAGTTGAGGTACAGTGACACTAATTTTACCTCTACTAGAAGCATGTTATGAGGGTATGATAATATTAAGGATACCTCAATCAGAACTATCGATCTTTTTGCCTCTCTCAGGACAAAAAATAGTTTAACTAAGTTTTACATCATTGACAAGGAAACAAATTATAACATTATCCTTGGTAGACTATGGATTCATTAGATGAAGGCTATTCTTTCCACTTCTTTTTAAGAAATTAGATTTCTCCATTTGGGAAAGGTCTTTGTTGCTCCAGGTGATCCAAAACCCTTTGAAATACATATGAAGAATCTAAATAATGACCAAGGGATCCATTCAGAGTATAAAATATTCACAAACAAGTTAAACAAACCACTTCCATCAAAATAGTAAGTCATAACCACCCTAAATGATCCAAAAGTTGAGGTTCATCACCAAAAAATGTTCGATTGTGGAAAACATGGATAAAGGTAAAGCCATATCTGTGGAAACCATGTCCACCAAAACTACAAAAGAGATCATGAAATTCATAGAGTGACAAGCCAATTTCCTCCGTTTTAAACCGCAAGGAACTAACAGTTTCCTTGGTTTAGCTTCTCTTCCTACCGATGATCTCTTAGACATATACATGATAGTAATAGTAGAAAAAGATAATTTCAAGATCAAGAGCATGCCCATCAAATCCATCTCTAGCGCTTCTTCCATTCTAAACCTTGGCCTGTATAAAAAAATGTCAAAATCTAAGCTTATCATGTCCACGAGCATGACCCCCTAACATGAAAACACTGAAAAAAATCATTACTTCCCATTTACAGATCAAAATAGAACAACATGATCACACTCACACTCACATGATATATCAAGAGCATAAAAAAAAAGGTTTACGAATTCCTCTTTCAAATGGATGTCCATACACCAAAACTAGAATTTCAGATAAGTATGATAATATGAAAGGGTTGTAAGTTAAAACCTAAGGTAGTAAGTGCATGTCAAGAAAACGACAACTTTCAAAATCCTTCGGATCATTTGTGCACCTTGTGAGGTCAGAAATTTTATGTCTGTTAACACACTTCACCTAAAACATTTCCATCTATGGTCATTTTCATTTTCACATTGTACATTATTACATTTATACCGTATTTTCATTAGCATTGTCACATTGTTGAATTTTTTTTTAAAAAAACGTACTTCTCAAGTAACTTTAAATCTTTCAAACATTGGAAAATATATCAAATCATATCTCTTCAATATTTAGTTCTCTTCTTCAAACAAATTAATCGAATTCATCACTTCAGTTCATAAGACAAAATCTTAACAATGATTCTACAAGGACTTCTATACTTAGTTCTCTTCATAATTTATTCCAATTTAGGTGTTTCTTGCATGTAGTTTCTCTATAAGCTTCTTGATGATAAAATTTCCCTAAAAATATCTCTCTATGACAAAAACAATCTAAACATTTCACCTGTAATATTTTTTTCTTGTCTTAACCCTCCATGCTAAGCCCACGCATCCTACTAATTCCATGGGATTGATACCGAGGTAAAGTATTCCTTCCTAAATGAATAATTCGAACTAAATAAAAATATATAAATAAACAATGAAATCAAAAATATTTTTTTTACAAACAACAATACATTTCTCATTCCTACCAATATTTGGTGATGAGCCCATACTTCTTACTAGTGTCATGGTTGGGAAATAATGGAAGTGTCCTTACTCACCAATGTTTTTTCCTTCGTGATGAGCCCATGGTTCTTACTAGTAGCATGTGACATGACATAGGGGGTCGCAGAATTAAATCACAAGGTTTAAGTAAATCAACAAATAAAAGTGCATCTAAAAAAATTCCATGAAAATGAATTATATGTGTATGTTAAAAGAGATAATTTATCCTCAAAACCATATTTTTTACATAAATAGGTCATCCATGAATCTAAGTCTAGATGAACTTGCAAGAATATTTGATTCTAACCTAGTTACTTTATCTTGATTAGGGTTAAGTTGTAAGTTTCTAGTTGGGTCTTTGTCAAAATTTTATCTCTTGATCATCATTCACATTTACATTCCTTAAGTCATATAATTCATGTCTTTCTTAGCTCTTGGTAATGATTCATCGGATCTTATTAGTTACGTGGAGTTAAGAATGGAGTGAGTTCACCATTTCGTCATACCATATTTGACACATTTTTCGAATGAGATAGAAATTCTAAACATTACTTGAGAAAAAAAGTATCTAAGTTATAATTCATTTTTATATGCATAACCATATATTAAAAACAATGCAAATCATTTTGCTATCACATTGTATCATCATCCATATCATACATTTTAAAACATAAAACATAAGAAATTCCAAATAATCTAAGACTACATAGATGAGATAAACCATAAGAAATTTAACTCTTATAATGAATTATGAACCAAAAATTTATATGTGTGTGTGTGTGTGTGTTGTATACATACATACATACATACATACATACATGTGTGTGTGTCTATATATATATATATATATATAGATATATATATATAGACACACACACATACATGTATGTATGTATGTATGTATGTATTTATTTATGAAACACACACACACACACACACACACACACACACACACACACACACAACATATATACTGTGTGTGTGTGTGTGGTGTGTGTGTGTGTGTGTGTGTGTGGTGTGTGTGTGTGTGTGTGTGTGTGTGTGTGTGTGTGTAGATAATGTCAAAGTTTCTCATGTATAAGGTCATCACACCATAGAGTAAGTGTGGTAAAAAAAAATGCTCAATCATAAACCAAAAATTAAAAAAAAATGTTATACGTGTCTAAAAATGTTCTAAATAAATAAAGGCCCTAGTCCCATCTATCTCTTTGAGACCCCTTATGACTGCTACAGTTATGAATTTCCTAGAAGTTATGTTCAAGTTAATTTAAATAGAAATATCCAAAGCCTGACACAAAAAGACCAATTATCTTGCATCTAATGTCTACCTGAAACCCATCCACTCCCATTGGGTCTGTCAACTATGTTTTAGAATCCCTGTCAGTTCAATCATACTCATGAGTACAAAATTCTCCACAAATCAAGATGTCTAAATTAAGAAAAATTTCAATACATAAATGAATTCAAAAAAATAGTGAAAATTGATGTATAGTGTTTTATAATGTCTCTTTGAGTGTGCGTATGTAGGGATGTAAAGTGAATGCATGTATATTTCTTATCCCCACTAACATAATCAGTAATCTTTCCATTTCAATTTTAAAAAATTATCTATTACATCTTCTATCTACACTTGATTTTTGTTTCTCATCAAGTGGCAAGAAGCTTGGATTGGCGTAATTTCAACACACGGACGTGTAAGGTAAAATTTCAACACACTTTCCTATTTTGGAGAACCATACTCAGCCTTCACATTTTATGCCTCTTCATGTTTAAAACAATTCTTCGAGGGGGAAATATATATGCACCAAAAATTACATGGTGCTACATTTATGGAATACTAAAAATCCCCAATGATGAAAAATTTAAGTTCTAGAACAAGTGATAATGTCCACTTCCCATTTCCTTTCTTGCAACATGTTTATATGGATTATTATACCTTGCTTATCAGTTTCCTATATTTTCTCACTTTTAAAATTTCTTTTCATCCCTTTTCCTTTGTGCTTTTTATTTAAGATATGTAACTGCCGTGGTGGTTGCATAATCACCATAATGGTTACGTAACCGATAGTCTACTAAGAGGGGAGGTTACACAACCATTGTGGTGGTTGCATAACTACCGCTTTATGCAGACCTATCATTTTGTGCACTTAAATCTAAGACTTAAACAACCTGTACTATATGTAATTTGATTTCTTACAAGTCATTTTCTTGCATGTTTCTTAGTAAGTGTATTACCCCTCATTTGTGTGATCTCACACTTCAAGATTGCCAAGTGTGTTGGACCATTTCCCTTCCAATTTTCTATAAAAATAAAGATTTTTCCCAAAGCATTAGTTGGAGTCTCTTGAATAGGAATTTCATCATTAATATGCTAAAATCTTTCCAAGAAACACACAAGCAACTTAGAACTTTGTCATGTTACTTCCTTTCTTACATTTCTTCTACACTACCCATAACCAGCCTACTCCAGTAGTTCTACAACTTCTTGAACACACCAACAAACCCAACTCCCTATACTATTTGGATTCATAATTGGAAAAGAAGCTAAGGGGATACAGAAAAGATCAACCACCTCTAGATATTGTCACAGTTCTATATTTCCAGGTTGGGGGTGTAATTTAATTCTGTAAATCTTTCTTTTAATTTACATTTAAGATTTCTATATCAAAGAAATAGTTTGCGTTTAGAAGGTGGAATTAAAAAGTATTCACTATAAGTAGCTTTTATTGACAATTTATTCTCACCTTATCCCTATGGATTTTCCTTGGAAAGGATTTGGAGTAAGTTCTTGTGCACATACTTCTTCATTTCTTTAATTTGAATCACCTATAGCTTTCATTTTAGTTATTAGTTAGATTTAAACATGTATATTGCCAAAGCTTTCACTAAGAATTTCCTCCATGCTTATCCATGTGAATCTGTAAGGAAAATAAGCTTTAGGAAGCTTCTATGTTTATGCATTTTTTGTATTTCTTCATAAGTCAATTTATTCTATAGTCCATTATTTCACCGAGGAAGTTTCATGGAAATAAATAGCTTTTGAAAATCTTGATTTCCTCCTGTGATTCTTAGGTGGGGTTATAGTAGAAAATACACAATTGAAAATTAGAAAAAGTATCTACTTAGTTAAATTAGGCTTCACATTCAAGAAATGAGGAATATCCAAATCTGTGTATTCCATGTTTATTTCATTTTAGCATAGAAGTAGATTTATTTAATTTAGAAGAAGTTGTTTGTGTCAATATATTAGCTTTATTTTAGTTAATTATTGAAAGCTAGATGTTATATTTTTTTATTAAAATTCGTTTAGTTCATTTCCTTTCAAACAAATAGATTAGATCATACATTTCATTTTCGATAAATAATTGGGAATGAATTTAGCTAACTAAAATATTAAAACACATTTGTCTTTTATTTAAGCTAGATTTACTTTTTATAGTTATTTAAAACAAATTTGAAATGTATTTTAGTATTCAAACAAAATCAAACAATCAAATAATAGGGAACTTTCACTACCTGTACATATCCTCTAATTCCCCTTTGCCTAATTCAGCTACTAGGAACTCACACTACCTAATCTTAGTCCCTGATTCTCTTATAGTTTTTCATCATTATTCTTGCAATCTTGCACATTCCGGTTGTTCTGACATGACCTCGAGAGGTTGCGTGCATGTAGGAATCATGTGGTTATTCTAAGGCATATATTACCCTACCCAGGTACAAAAAGGCCTAAAATCCAATATAAAGACATTAGCACACTAGAAAACAAAAAGAAACATATTCCCCATAATGAAAGAAACAACTAGGTAGGAGAAAGAATTTTCTTGTGAATAGATTTTTTCTTGTTGTGAATGATTTTCCACCCTCCTAAAACCTCCTCAATAGGAAGAAAATCTTCAAGAGGTTCTATTGGAAGGTATGTTCTTTTTAAAGGAAGTAGAGGATGGATGTTTTCCTTATCCGCTTTACAACCATCTGGCTAAACATTTATATTCGTCTGAATTTCACTAAATAATTTTCCCTTATTTCATTTAGCTAGAAGTTCTCTAAGAGAAGTTTCTGGAATTGATTCGGCCACTTCCTCTAAATTTGAATTTTAATCAAAATATTCCTTAGCAATAAAGACCAAATGTTCTGGGAGGGCATTTTTCCACCAATTGGATCTCTCATTTTTATGTTTTTCCATCCGACAATCAACTAAAATATGTATTATGGCGAAACATCTTCAGCATTTAAAAGGTAAGCATTCATAGTCTAGAGGTGGGGCCATGTTCTTTTTTGAACTTTGAGTTCAACGTTAGCAGGAAAGTTCTTTATGACCTATCAAGCTAAACTAGAATTTTGGCATAGGTTGTATGAATAAAATTAGTAGGTTGAGAGTCAATGTTTAATATATTACCCAAAACATTTCCAATGGAAATCAAATAGGAACTCACCAAAATTGTAAGGGTAAATAACGCAGTCTAATTGAAATCGGTTTGCAGGAAAAGGATTCAGTTGTTGGGTTAATGGAGGGGAACCAAGGTTTCATGAAAGGTAACGAGATTGACATTTCCAGAGATTTCCAGCTATGGTGTCCTACATTAAATATACCTTTTGCTCAGGAATAAAAATTTGATATGCCATTTAGGAAAGGGAACCAGTGTTTAGAAATCCAATCATGAAGAGCTAAAAGGATGGGTCAAAGGCCGTTGAATTTGGATATCGAGGGTTTGTTTGCATGCACAAAACCATGCATTATTTTTATATGATATTTCTATTGTTAAAATTACTCTATTTTTTTAGTTTTGTTCTATTGTTAGATGAAATCCCTCTATATATTGGAGGCAATTTTAATTGTTATATACACAAAAATTGTCTTCAGTTGAAGCTCTCACAGAGAAGAACATAATTATACACAAAAGTACTAATTTAAGTTTAGAATGCTCTATTTTTATTTGCAACTCTTTATTTTATTTCTGCTGTTCAGTGTTTTATTTACCTAATTTCTACATGTCTAATTCTACAATAGCTGGACATGTGACCTTAATGTAGACCTAAGATATATTTTGTTCAAGGATGCAATTGACTCCTTAAAATAAGTATTGAAAAATGACACTTTTTGGATCGACAACAATTTTTGAATTGTTGCGAAACCTTGTGGATATGTAAGGAATGACCGTAAGCTTTCAAAATTTGTAAGATTGATGGTATTATAATTTTTCATATTGCTAGTGCCCTCGACCTAAAATCATTTCAAGATTTATATTCTAAGGTTTTTGCATAATTTTAATGACACAAGCATTTGCAATGAAGTGTGCCAAAACTATTATATGGGGGCAGCTAATATTCTGAGAACGCATTCATTTTCCCTCGCGCATGCTTCCCAAAATGGTCATTGCAATCAACATGGAACCCTTGAGAAGGCATTACAAGAGGATAAACATTGTGACAACGGATCACGACCGAGTGATAAAGCCAATCTTAAATAACATGATTGCTTTAGAATTGGTTAGATAGGGAAGAAAATGAATCCATCTTTCCATGCAATTACATATGGTATTAATAAAATCCTGTAGGCACAGAAGGAGATTGTAGAAGCGACAGAGTTAAGTACCCCAGGATACCAAATTCTTCCATTCGTTTGCAGCATGGTGAGAGAGTTAAGTATCTCCTCTGGATACCAAATTCTTCCCTTCCATTGCAGCATGGAGACCTCTTTAGAGGAGGAGGATTATATTCCTTGAGTAGGTCTAGTTCCTACGTTGTCCTTGTTTACTAGTAAAATCGGAATTCCTCCATTCTATTGCCCCATGCAAATCTATTTAGAATAGGAAGATGTTATTATCCTTCAATGGGTTTAATTTCTACTTTTTTCTTGTTTGCTAATAAAAATGAAGAGTAGTATTAGAAATGTTCTTTTCGATAGTTCCTAAACTTGTTTGTTTGGGGGTCCTCGCATGCTCTCAGATTATGGTTGCATAAAATGTTTTGGGATCCTCGCATGCTCAGAGTTTATGGAGGATATAAACATTGGGAAGCCTTGCAGACATAGACATGTGGCAAATTGGCGAGTTACACTTTCCAGATTAGTTAATATATACTAGTCAGAACCAGGTCGGGTGTTGGGCTGGTCTCTCCAATCCCAGGGTTCCATATGCATTGTCTCAATTTTGGTATGGAAAAATAGCAGGAAATTAATAAAGACTTGTCCACTTCAAGCGTTAGGATTTATGAAGCTGAGTGATTAAATTGAGCAACGATTGAAGACTGCTTGAAGTGTGTATATATTATGATTTAAAATATCGAGGTATGATATTTACAGATGGAATTGCAATAGGTCTGATATTTGAATGGCTGGCAAACCAGTACTTCATTAGTCCCCAATTGTATTTTTCCTTGTCACTCTCTCTCTTTATTGGCATCATACAATAGCTTCTTTTAGTGCTTCAGTGAGTCTTCTCACTACCATCCACATACACTTCAATTTTTTGGGGGGCTAATGCCCTCTCCCTTAGTAGATTATCGCACTAAAATAAAACATATTACGTATAAGAGGGGACTATATAAAAACAAATTTGGACAGTTCCACATACAAATTTTAAATCCGACATATCTTTTCAAAGCATTTTGACATTTGTTTCTACCATTCTACAAACTTCTCGTTCATTAAAAAGAATGAGTCCCCTATTGCCTATTAATATTCGTTTAAGATATAACATATAAATATCAATATATATATTACTTTATATTAATAGAGTGAGAGCACAATAGAAGTGGGTTTGTTACTTACTAATTGTGGATTGAACTATCTCAACTTGATCACCTTTTGCATGTCCTCCATTGTGAGTTGAGAGAAGACAGTAGTATTTTACTGTTCTTTTCCATTGTAATTTAGTTGAAGCAGTTGGGTATGAAGCTATGCCAAAAGTAAAGAAAACCTTCTATTTTTAGTTTAGTAAATTCCACAAAACCATTGATAAGCTTCATTAGACAATAAACGTTCAATTTATGGAACGCCTATTTTCTTATTGTTTAAATTGCATTCCAAAACAACGCTAGAGAGTCCCACTTTTTATTTGAACATTTGACAAAAAAAGGATAGATATACATCAAGTACACATCAGAATGCGAGAAATCAACCAACTAAGAAAATCATATTAGAAAAATCAATGCGTTGGAAGGCAACTGTCTAAAGCTTCTCCATTTGAACTCTTTCCAGAGACCAAATTCCACACTTTTTCATATAAAATTGTGCTGTCAAATCTATGCTCTTTTGAAACCTGCCATACAAAAGCATAACATGTTTCAATAAATCAAAACCTTAATTCTTAGTTTTTAAAAGGTCACGTAACTATTGATATATTTGGTAAATAAATTGAATACCTCGGCACATATGGTGAGAAAGACTCTGTCAGTAATGGCAGAAAAAACTGCAGTAACTATATCGAGGCCATTATTTTCCAGTGTACGTAGCACATCAGAGAAAAGGACGTCACACTTGAATGCGTTTATTGACACATAAACATGTGAATCGACACAATTTACTTTAGCTGTAGGGAAAGCCTCGGATGCCACAGAAAGGTTTTCCTTTCTCATCTCCTCTCTTTTTTGGGTAAGATCTTTTACCCTGAGCTGTAGATGCTTAATGTAATTAGTTATTTCTGATACTTGTTCTGGTGTCCAATGTTTTCCCTTCATATATACATATAAAATATCACTTAGAATGAATGAAATGGCGCCCATTTGGCTAAACCCTAACAACAAAAACTACACAATAAAATGAAGAAAAGAGAGCATACCATAATGATTACCAGTAACGCCAGCTTTCTTGCCAGTTCGACAAGATTAATAGCTACAGTTAATCTTTGGTGTTTTGTAATCTATGGCTCCAGAAATTTGTAGAGTGCACGATGAAATTATAGTGGTCAAATTTGGAGGCTGTATAGTGGGCGATGTGATTAGAAATGTCATCAGTGTTAAATACAGGGGAACGATGTAATCTAAAATGGATCTACACAATATTTTCACATTAACAAAAAAATTGCAGTAAACAATTTCTTAAATAAGATTAATATTCCTGGATAAAATCAGTGTAGAAAATTTAATATCAATGTTTCAGATCATGGAATTGCGTATTCTCTGATCCTGATGATAGATCAGTGAGTGCGATCCAAAATCTTGATTCATCCTAATGATAAATCAAGAAATCTGATACAAAATCTTGATTAGTATTTGCGATCTAAAATATTAGTCTAAAATTTTCTTCATAGCTTTCATCCAATAATCTCGATCTTGTTTAATGAATGATGGAAATAATCACACTTTTAACTTTTTTTGTTATGACCCAAATATGATTTGATCAAAAATACAAAATATATCTGTGACCCATTGTCAGATCTGAAATCGTTAGACTAGAAAAACGGGAGGTGGAAGTAGGAACGAAAATATAAATGAATCAAAGAACAAACCGTAAAATTTTGATGCCAAACCCTAAAAGGGCAATGGTTGATGCTGATTGGTGCACTCTGTTGATTTCGGAAATGACTGCCTGCTATGGAATTAATCTTGATAATCCATCATTGCATCACGGATCTGAATTATTTGACAACAATAAGATTGTTTCAGGTTTCACCATGTCAAGTCTTTGGTTTTTATAATGTTGATAGAACATGAACACGTGATAAATTACTTTTTACAGTCATTCTAGAAAACGAACACGTGATAAATTAGTTTGTATATTCTTTCTAGAAGATGTATCGATACGACACGTGATAAATTATAACCTCGAACTCGTACGTAGTTAAGAACTATAATGGAATTGTGGGTAGTTAACTCTCGGATCCTTGTGTACAGAGCAACCAGAACTTTCTTGATAAAATATCTATAAATAATAATGAAATAATTTAGGTCTACGTCATCTCTTCATTCCAGTTATGACGTTATAGCAATAAACAGGACGAGGACAAATATAGCTGATTACGTGGGACAGAAACTCCATTTCCATGTGTGTGATTCTTTGTTGATCATTTTTCTGGTTAATGGCAATAGGATATTGTTTCTTTCAAACATTTGATAGTGTCAAAACATCACTAGAACTGTGTAATGCCTCGTTTGGTTTCTACTTATTTTACCCCCTTTTTGCTAATATCGAATGTTTATTTGAGCTTCTTTTGATTGTTAGGTGTTTACGATCTTGTTGTGAACTTAAATTAGCGTATTTTCTCCCATAGTCTTACCTCCCGGTGCCGTTGTCACTACTTGTTAGTCACTGAGGGTTCCCCGTACCGTCTTTTACAAGCTTGGTCATTTTAGGCTTATCGAATTCTCAGTTAAGTGGTCTGCTGCCGACGCCATTATTTAAAGGCTCTGAAGGATATTTTTTAAAAAAAGAAAAAAAGAAAAAAGAAAAGAAAAGTGTTTAAGAATTTTCTTTTAAGGCACCTAATATCAAGTTAATTTAAAGATAAGTGTATATATATTTTTTAATCAATATTTCCCCCCCCACGTAGGCCTACCTCAGCTTGCGTGGTAAGGAGTATTCCTTTTTTTGTGGAGCCTTTGTAGAAGGGGACTGTTTTATAATGTTAAAGGACCCTTGATAATTTCTAAAATTAATGTTTTATCTACCAGCCTTATTCCTCCTGGCAAGCGGCCTGTCCCCAAAGCATGGGCTCCAAAAATAAAATAAAATAAAATTTATTATCCTTATGCTATGGTTAGCTGGCGGATGGGTGACATTTCTTGTCAACTTCTTAAATGAACTTTTAATTCATGTTTGGTGTGAGACGGTGGAAGATATTTTTTCCTCTTTTCTTGCTAACAGAACCAATTGGATGGTTGGCTCATTAATTTTCTACCATGGCTCCCTATCGTAGCTTGCAAAAATATCTTGTTGATCACTGGCTTCAGGGATATTGGCAAGGAAAAATGGGTCTACGTGGATTGAGCTATGTGTGAGCTCACATTGGAGAGTAGAGAGTTGCAGAGTGGAGTCACTACCGTGGCTTTTTTTAGCCTGTCCAATGATCTCAAACTATTACACTTCGTGCCAGAGGATCCAGTGTGCAGCAGAAAACCAAAGTGCTCCAACTCAACAAGAAGAGCAAGGCCAAATGAAACAGAAGGTAGAATTATTCCACTTTGACGCCGAAGGAATTAGACAAGTTTGTATATGCTTCAACGAATGGTATTGCAGCCTCCTGCTTCCTTCTGCCGTGCTCGTGATTTTAGAGAAATGATTAATAGTGGGGCGCATGTTTTTATTTCTAACAGTTCTTTGTATTTTTTTCTACATGCCCTGGACTTTGTGGATCCTGCGCATGCCAAGTTTAATTTTTCTGCGTGGAAAAGTGATGGAGGGAGGGGTGACTCCCAGTCGCATTATTTTGAAAAGGGCCAGGCTTAGATGGACGACCTCGAGCAGGAAAGTTCCTCTGAGACAAGTAAAGCCAAGACCTTTGATCACGAAAAGAAGTTGGAGAGCCCGTGCCCATGCCCTAACCCTAATCTGGTCGCATACATCAATGGAGATGGCGGTGAAGGAGGTACTCACCTAGGTGGTGAAGGAGGCGAGTCTGGAGGTCTGAGTTTTGGTGTAAAAGAAAATAGTGACTAGTTCTCAATAGTGTGCCATTGCAACGACTGGATTTTCTCCTTCCCATGTGGTGAAGTCGCCAACATGTGTGAGGGTTTCTATTTCAGAAATGGGGAAAATTATTTCCATAGCCACACCTGTGCATGGTGTGGTCGAGAGAAGCCAAGGGATACAAGGGAAATCTTTTTCTGCAGCCACTGGTGGACCTATCAGTAGTGCCCATTTGAAGAAAAACCATTGATAATGACACCCCTGTCTCGAAGCTGGAAGATAATGTTCTCTTTAAGGTTTCGGATTTGGAAGAGGAATATAGCAGGATGAGTCTCATCTGCAGGTTCAACCATGTTTTTTCCCAAACTTTCTCATCAACATGAATGGATCACTGAGAAATTGAGTCCTAAAATAAAAGATGTCCATGTTCTTCTCTAACGTCCCCTTTGGACACAGGATGGGAGGATGTTGGCAAGGTTAGGGAGTGTCGCTGTACTACACTCCTACCCGGGCCGTGAAACCTTGCATGTGTCATCTTGGAAACCTATAGTTGTGTTTTGGGCACCCAACAAGATGGAGGATAGTGGAGTTTTGGCTACAGATACTGTCGCAGACCCTGTTCCGCGTGCGCTTGACTGCAGGATGTTAATCAGGCATGATATTCTCTATACCATTGAGTCTTATGCTGTTATCTAAATGATTCATTGAATGACCCTTCTCTTCATATAATTGTCTTGTGTGATGGTATGTTGTGTGGTTTCTAGTTCCCCTGCTCTTTCGTATTTCTAGGAGGATATTAGTTTCCAACGTTAGAAATGATCGTGGTGTTTGAAGTCTTTTATATTATTTTCTGGGTTTTAATAAATATTAGTTGGGTCAACTTTGTTCTTAGTACTAATAAAACTAAAGAGGTGGGGGTCCTGTAATGAAAATTCCTAGTTCTTTGTGATGGTCTCACGATTTGAATATTTTATCAAACGTTGTTGTTTGACTCAACTTTATAGTGCCTGTTTTGTTTTTATTCTTATTTCGGTTCGAGATCTGTCGTTCTGGTTTATGTTGGGTATTTGCAAAATAGCAATTGAGTACTATAAGTGCAATTGTGTATAGGTGAATGATGTTATTCCTATTCCTATCTCTATCTTACTCTTCTTTTAGTTCGTTTTAGGTTCTAGTTACTCTTCCTTCAGGTTGGCTTAGTGTGTGCTTAGCTTGAATGTAGTTTTTGAATTGAGCCAAGTTGGTATTACTCTCGAGAAACTAGGTTAGTTGTTTTTTGTTATTTGTAAATCCCTTGAAGAACTAATTGATTCTTCCATAAAGGTTGATGCAACTTCATGTTTGATCTTCAATTTAATTTGGTACTATAATAATTTCAGTTCATGTTCACCGTTTGGAGATTCTTGTCCTTGGAATCATCTTCTCTCCCTTGGTGACTGTTGTATGTCTTGAGGAATGTAGTTGATCCTATGGAATGTCTCCTTAGATGTTACTCACATCTTTGGGATAGCTTAAAATGTCGGAGTAAATACTCTATTTTCATATCTTGATTTTTTTTTTCACATTGTTCGTACGAGATCTACTTGATCATTATTGAGGAAGTTTTCAAATCTTATAAATTCCTAGATGTTGGTTTTATGCGTAAATTAAATTGACTTTTTCACATATGTTATTTGGAGACTGGTTATTGATATCATTTTGATATGACTATCTGTGATCATTTATAAGTAGAATGAGTGTTGACCCATAACAGGTCTGATGTCAAAGTTGCACTACAACAAACAAGATCTTTTTACCACAATTAATCTTAAAATTTAAGGATTGTTGGAATAATTTGTGGCATTATGAATAATTTCGTATTTTTATTTTGAAATTACTCTACAATGTAATAAATATTGTTTTTTGCAAAACTTCCTTCCAAAATTCAGAGATTATAGAAAATCCACATTTATTTAAATTTCATTCTACATTTATATTACTTTAGTTAGAAAAAACTAATCACTACAATTATAATAACTTAGAGATGCCACATTATATAGTGTTTAAATGCTATATAATTATTCATTTGGAAACGTGGTTTTCATTGGTTGACGAGTTAAATGCAAAGTACACAAAATATATCATTATACTTTTAAGTATCTTATCCAGATGTAATTCATTATGTCACCATAATGATTCTACAAACTTTACAATATTAGGACCTTCTAGAAAATTTCGTGCATTTCTATTGTGATTTTAATAATTCATTTTTTTTAGGTTTAGTAGAATGTTCCACAATTTTAATGTACTTATGAACAATTTGTAGACTGTGTAATCATATTTATAAACATTCAAATTCCCACAATTTTAATTTTTTTAGTTTATATTCATAAATGTCAACTTGATTGTTAGACGATGCTTTAAAAAAACTAGATCCTAATTTTTAAGAAGCACTAACTATGCCGTTGAAACATAAATACAAATGAACTGAATAAAATTTTCGATTTATACACAATTGCTGATGGATTTAAACTTTCAATACATTTAAAAATAAAAAATGATTGTGAATGATTGAACATACACAAAATAGATCACATTCTATTTATAAACTTTTCATAACAAATGCACAATTCTAATTTTTTTTGAGGTTTTTTTTATTTAATGTACCAAGTTATGTTTGGTTTCTTTAAATTCCTACATATCTTTAGTATTGTCCTTTTTTCATTTTCTTTTAAATATATATTTGTAATAATATGTTTTTAATTTAATTTGAAAATATTTATTAAGATTATTATGATATTAACATTTAACATATATAATTCAATTTCTTGATTAAAAGCTAAAAAAGTCTATGTCAGCTCTCTAAGTTACATGATAATTTAAGACAATGTTAATAGGTTTGAAGGTTAATAAATAATAATAAAAAAAAATAAAATAATAAAATAAATACTATTTTAAGATTAAAAATATTACAGTTAGGATAAAGGATGTTTTGAAAATGGACCCATGTATCTTAGGGGGATTTATAGTTACAATGTAATAAAGATTGTTTTTGTGATTTTCTCCATAACGATATTACTAAAAAATATTTTCATCATGAAGAATTTATTTAAGGATTTTTTATTTTCTTTGTCATATATTCTACTTAATACAAAAATTAGAGAAATCCATTATTTTGCATGTTTCAAGTCTTCAATTCTTATTGCAACATTAACACAGGTGCGATGCAGAAAATAAAATTACAACGTGGTTTTCAGGAAGATATTTGTAGGTTATAGGCACAGTTCATCAATATTATAATATTAGATCTTAATTCATTTTTACACGTTTTGAGATGCACTTCTGGTTTAACCACTGCACATGTCGATTGATGTGTTTCAGATCCATGTTGCATAATAAATTCTTACTTGATTTTGTCTGTAACTGTGTGAAGCAATTGAATAAAATCAATTCTCAGCATTTGTTAGTTTATATTCATAAATGGTATTATCCATGATTTGCTCACATGGTTTGGAGCTTAGTGTGGGCGAGACATAGATGCTTTAATAAAATAGATAGGAAACTTGGGCTATTTATAGACAGTGCATAAGAATGCATTCAGGATGGTGAACATGGTGCGTCTAGAAACAACTTAAACAAATATAGGACAGATCTTCATCGTGCCTTCAAACTGCAAGGGTTTTTTTGAGTTTGAAATATGGTTTAAGTTGTACCATTAATGGGTTTTTAATTGAGTCTTCTTGTAACTTTTTTCACTATTTGTTAGGATATTTCTATTGTTTTCCTTTTGTATTATTATTCTAATAATATTTTCGAAATGTTATCTTGTTAAAATGATGGTCATTATTGTGATATGGGTGGAATTCACTATGATGGTTTATTAACTTCTCCTATGAGAAAATGATAATTAAATAGAGTTAGTGCCTTCCTCTTTATTTTGACATTTTATGCTTTTGGACAACTCTTTAATTGGTTATCTCTTGTTTAGACAATAATATCTTGGATTATTTTCATAAGCAACAAAATATTGTAGGCTAGTTACAAATTTTATAAATTGTGAAATTCAATTCTTCCTTGAAACAGCCACATTTTTAATTTTAGAATTCCTTATAACAACATATTGTCTTAATGTTATATTTTGTGTTGTGCTCTTTTACCTCGTGCTCAGTCCTTTTTCTTGTGAACTGACAAATTTATTTATTCTGTGATATAAAATTAACTATTATAACAAATGTGCATGTCGATTGATTGTTTGGGATTTCCAGTGAATAGTAGAAAAGACAAATCACGTTTGAAACTAATTTTCTTCTTGTAAAAATGTTAGATGAAAAAGAAACACTTCTCCTATGAGTGTAAGAAAGTGGACATTTTTCTTTTGGACAACTCTTTAATTTCTTAGGAACTAAGCAACCTTCCTGAAACTGTTGTACATATTGTCTTAAATGCTTTTTTCAGTTTTTGACATTTTAACAAAACATTGGTATGGAAATTGTGGAGACTATTTAGAAGGCATTGACTATTTAGAAGGCATTGCGTTATAATTTTGTATTGTTCTCATGTAGGTTTTTGTTATCATTTGAAATTCAATTTGATAAATATTAATGTCAATAACATTAAATGAACTTGTTTTGACATGTGTATCCTTCGTTAAATTTTCACTTTTCAGAATATGATTTATCCTTGAATTGTCAAACCTAATTCTAACTATCACAACTTGAATCAACTTACATCACTTTATTTACCTTTGGTCATGTGTCATTTGGTTGAGGACTATGTTTTGAATCTAGCAAAAAAAAAAAAAAAACCAGAGAAACAATTTATACTTTGTGACCCCACGTAAACTAATCAACAATCTCTTATTGTGGTGAGTCCTTAGAACGGCCTTAAGGTGAAATCAATGATTAAATCTTGGAAGATAATAAAATTACAATAGATAGAAGGAACTTGATTAAGAAACTCTTCGATCTATCTTACCCGTTGAAAATGTAAACAGTATACTTATGTCTATCTCTTCAAGTGAAGCCCGAGTGAAACCTTTAGTATTTATGGTTAGAATCTTGACCCCAATGAAATCTTTATTAACAACTAATAAGATCTTAATGATGAATCCAAGATTTAGACAGTCATGTACTGTAAAAATGAAAATAAAAATATGACCGCTTAAAAAGGTAAAACATATATGTTTAAAAGCACAACGTTGTAAACAAATTGATGAAGTTAAGAGCCTTGATAAATTAACCACCCTCCTAACCAATGAATAAGTTAATCAAGTAAATGAAGCAACCTCTTACCACCCAATAATTGGTTTACACTGTATATTAACATTAGCAAGGTAGGGGAAAATTATTCAAAGGAAACATGAATTTCAGATTCTCCTAACATGATTCCTTTGGGAAAAGCAAAGAATTTAAGAGTACTTATAGCTAAAACATGATTCTAAAGAAACTTTTTGTGGGAAGAGCTTGTTTGTAAAATTGCGTATTTTGGATGAACCATTGTGTCCTACGTGTGTGCCTCATGTTTATCTATAACCAGTGTGGGTCCGTGTTGTGGAAAGCATGTCGTTAGCTGGTTGTATTCCCTAGAGAACTTGTGAAGTGTCGTATTATCTTCAAGCAAGTCAAAAAAAAAAAATTATCCTGTATTTTATTGCATTGTTTAATGTGTTTGAGTTGGTGGGTGCTACACTTGGTATCAGAGAATAGGTTCATGCTCTCGAACCTCTGGGCCAAATTGGAGTTATGATGGTGTTGCATGATGGTGATAGTGCTACATGATGAGTTGCAGGATGGTGAGGGTGTTTCATGATCGTTATAAATATTGGAAGAGTAATGTGTGTTAAGAGTGATGTGATCTATGTCGTAATTGTGATAGTGTGAACGCACATGATGTGTATGTCACTTAGTGCATATTTGTTATCATGTTGTTGTGCTGGATGGGAGAATTCTCTCTCCTTTTTGTGGATTCTATGAAGAGTTCACGTGTGAATTACTGCTTGTGATGTGTGAAAAGAATTCTAATGTGGATGATAGAGTGTTGGAGCATCGTGGAATATTGTGATATGAGGGTGTGCCCATGTGTTGTAAGACTAGAATGATGTAAAGTGAAATGAGATGTATCAGGATGTTTTTACCATGTTTTAAAGAGATGTGTGTACCACCTTGTTATGTAGCAATTAATGTTATGGTTGTGATGTTACTATGTTCATCATATGTATGATTTGTGTAATATGTAATGATTCATGTCGTGATTTAGGGGCATACGGTGAGCATATGAACCCTATTGTATAGTGATTGCACTTATGGTGCAGAATGTGGTAAAGTGATGTAATGCACCCAGTGAATGTATGATTGTGATCTACCCTGTATATGTACCATACGTAAGATGTTATAGTAGTTATGTGTGTGCCACCATTATGTTAGTGATGTTGTTGTATGTTATGTTGTGAACCTTACGCTAACCGACCCTAAAGGAAATCGGTAAAGTGTGTGTTTAGAGTGAGGAAAGGTGTACAATTGACCAATTAATAGAGCCAACCTTAGGATTAGTATATGGTGGATCGTGCTCCCCTCTCTCTCTCTTTATGTGGTTGTTTTATGGATACAACCTTAGTGTAACTATGACTGTGTTTAGCCTTGTAGAAGTGGTGGCGGGATGATTCAGACAGAGGTGATGACAATTGTACTATTGATATTTTATTTTCCGAGCTGAGGCTTGATGTTCCGAGTGCCAACAACTCGTTGAGTACCCCCTTGGTGGCCAGATAAGGCCACATAGTCATTGTAATGTGCTATTATTATATATGTATTTTATTCGTAAATTGAATTTTATGTTATTTCTACAAGGACCAGTGGTTTTCTTGATTGCCATGTTTTACATTTTGGGCATTTCCTTGGTTTTGGTACTAACATGCAGATTTTGATACTAACTATGGCTATTTGGCCATTTATTTTGCTTGATTTTGGATCTTCTTTTAAATTTTAAGATTTTACCGCCTTGCCCAAGGCTTGTACCTTGCCACTTGGCATTTGGATCGGATTGCTATGCTGATTCTATTGTCGTGATGTGTGGAATAGGGTCATGGGATGCACCATGGAATGGTTAGACCTATGGACCTACTTCATTGTATGGGGGTACGCCCCAAGGAGTTATAGATAACTAGCGGGTTGTTGAACCACGCGTTATTATGTCACTTGGGTTAGGAGTGTTGGAACCCTATGTGTCTTGGGCCATGGGTACAACTGACCTCCTTGAGGGAGTCATAAGAGACTTGAGGGAGGCATAAGAGACTTGAGGGAGGCATAAGAGATTTGAGGGAGGCATAAGAGTTTGAGGGAGGCATAAGAGATTTGTGTGTATGATTGGTGTTTCGGGATATATGTTGAGTTATTGTGATGTTTTGGTGGTGGTTTTATGATGTATGTGTTACTCATGTTAGTTGGATATGTTATGTGATGTTGGATTGATGCCCCTGTTGACCCTATGTACATGTAGCTATTTTTGTGAGTTATGTAAAATCTTCATCTGTGGAATTGTCAAAATTTCAGGTTGTTGTTGTAGTACACTTTTCTCGAGCATTATCCATCAGTCATAGTTGTGTGATAGGTACTATGTTATGTAGTCCGTGCAAGTTCCCCTCCATATATTGACTAATCTCTTATGATGTGGTACTTTCTTTAAGTGTATACTTGTATGTTTGTGAAATTGTAGTGTCTTGTATGACCCCTGTAGGGTGTTTTATTAGCAGTTCATGTTGGACACCCACAAGAATGGATAAACTAAAACTCTACAACAATGAAAGTTTAAAAAGAACTAAAACTAGAAATAACGATACTGGAAAAAGACTAATGAAATGATGAATAAGAAAGAACTGCCAATCTTCACAGAAACTTGAAAATAAAAAATTTCTACCAAATGTCCCCAAGGCCACCCCGTGGTCATGCTATAGCGTCTGAAATCTTAACCATAGAGTGTACCTTCACCCTCATATGTTCCTCTTTGCTTACCGCTTTCTTTCCCTCTGGGTTATGTCGCATCGAGGAAGATGCTTTTCTTAAGGGGAGGAGAATGTAATGCCTCGTTTGGTTTCTACTTCTTTTACCCCCTTTTTGCTAAACGTCAAATGTTTATTTGTGCTTCTTTTGATCGTTAGGTGTTTACGATCTTGTTGTGAATTTAAATTAGCGTATTTTCTCCCAGTCTTACCTCCTGGTGCCGTTGTCACTACTTGCTAGTCGCTGAGGGTTGCCCGTAGCATATTTTACGAGCTTGGTCATTTTAGGCTTATCAAATTCTCGGTTAAGTGGTCTACTGCCGACGCCATTATATAAAGGCTTTGAAGGATTTTTTTTTTTTTAAAAAAAGAAAAGAAAAGAAGAGTGTTTAGGAATTTTCTTTTAAGGAACCTAATATCAAGTTAATTTAAAGATAAGTGTATATATATATTTTTAATCAATATTTCCCCCCCACGTAGGCCTACCTCAGCTTGTGTGGTAAGGAGCATTCCATTTTGTGTGGTGCCTTTGTTGGAGGGGACTGTTTTATAATGTTGAAGGACCCTTGATAATTTCTAAAATTAATGTTTTATCTACCAGCCTTATTCCTCCTAGCAAGCGGCCTATCCCCAAAGCATGGGCTACAAAAATAAAATAAAATAAAATTTATTATCCTTATGCTATGGTTAGCTGGCGGATGGGTGACATTTCTTGTCAACTTCTTAAATGAACTTTTAATTCATGTTTGGCGTGAGACGGTGGAAGATCTTTTTTCCTCTTTTCTTGCTGACAGAACCAATTGAATGGTTGGCTCATTAATTTTCTGCCATGGCTCCCTGTCGTAGCATGAAAAATATCTTGTTGATCACCGGCTCCAGGGATACTGGCAAGGAAACATGGGTCAACGTGGATTGAGCTATGTGTGAGCTCGCGTTGGAGAGTAGAGAGTTGCAGAGCGGATTCACTACCGTGGCTTTGTTTAGCATGTCCAATGATCTCAAACTATTACACTTCATGCCAGAGGATCCAGTGTGTAGCAGAAAACCAAAGCGCTCCAACTCAACAAGAAGAGCAAGGCCAAACGAAATAGAAGGTAGAATTATTCCACTTCGACACTGGAGGAAGTGGTCAAGTTTGTATATGCTTCCGAATGGTATTGTAGCCTCCTGCTTCCTTCCGCCCTGCTTGTGATTTTAGAGAAATGATTAGTAGTGGGGCGCATGTTTTTTATTTCTAACAGTTCTTTGTCTTTTTTTCTACATGCCCTGGACTTTGTGGATCCTGCATATACAAAGTTTAGTTTTTTTGTGTGGAAAAAGTGATGGATGGATGGGTGACTCCCAGTCACATCATTTTGAAAAGGGCCAGGATTAGATGGATGAGCTCAAGCAGGAAAGTTCTCTCTGGTGAGACAAGTAAAGCCGAGACCTTTGATCTTGGAAAGAAGTTGGAGAGCCCGTGCCCATGCCCTAACCCTAATCTGGTCGCATACATCAATGGAGATGGCGGCGATGGAGGTACTCGCCCAGGAGGTGAAGGATGCGAGTCTGGAGGTCTGAGTTTTGGGGGTAAATGAAAATATTGACCAAGTGATCGACAATGCGCCATTGCAACGACTGGCTCTTTCTCCTTACCATGTGGTGAAGTCGCCAACACGTGTGATGGTTTTCATTTCAGAAATGGGGAAAATTATTTCCATAGCCACACCTGTGCATGGTGTGGTCGAGAGAAGCCAAGGGATACAAGGGAAATATTTTTTTGTAGCCACTGGTGGACCTATCAGTTACACCCATTTGAAGAAAAACCATTGATAATGACAGCCCTGTCTCGAAGCTGGAAGATAATGTTCTCTTTCAGGTTCTGGATTTGGAAGAGGAATATACCAGGATGAGTCTCATTCACAGGTTCAACCATTTTTTTTCCCAAACTTTCTCATCAACATGAACGGATCACTGAGAAATGGAGTCCTAAAATAAAAGATGTCCATGTTCTTCTCTAATGTCCCCTTTGGACACGGGATGGGAGGATGTTGGCAAGGTTAGGGAGTGTTACTGTACTACGCTCCTGCTCGGACCGTGAAACCTTGCATGTGCCATCGTGGAAACCTATAGTTGTGTTTTGGGCACCCAACAAGATGGAGGATAGTGGAGTTTGGGCTCTAGATACTGTTGCAGATCCTGTTCCGCGTGTGCTCGACTGCGGGGAGCTTAATCAGGCATGATATTCTCTATACCATTGAGTCTTATGCTGTTATCTAAATGATTCATTAAATGAACCTGCTCTTCATAGAAATGTCTTGTGTGATGGTATGCTGTGTGGTTTCCACTTCCCCTACTCTTTCATATTTCTGGGAGGATATTAGTTTCCGATGTTAGAAATGACCGTGCTATTTGAAGTCTTTTATATTATTTTCTGGGTTTTAATAAATATTAGTTGGGTCAAATTTGTTCTTAGGAATAATAAAACTAAAGAGGTGGGGGTCCTGTAATGAAAATTCCAAGTTCTTTGTGATGGTTTTCACGATTTGAATATTTTATCAAATGTTGTTGTTTGACTCAACTTTATAGTGCTGTTTTTTATATTCTTATTTCGGGTTGCGAGAGCTGTCATTCTGGTTATGTGGGTATTGTGAATAGCAATTGAAGGACTAGAAGTGGCACTTGTGTATAGGGAATGATGTTTCTTGTCTTCTATCCTTTTCTTTTAGTTCGTTTAGGTTCTAGTTACTCCTCGGTGGCTTAGTGTGTGTTTAGTGAATGGTTTTGAATGAGCCAAGTGGTATTAATATCAACTAGGTAGTTGCTGTGTTATTGGTAAATCCCTGAAGAACTATTGATTCTTCCAGCGTCATGTTGATCTTCAAAATTCGGTCACAAGTTTAATGAAACTAAACTGCATCAACTTACATCACTTTGGGTTACCTTTGGTCATGTGTCGTTTGGTAGAGGACTTATGTTTGTGAATCTGTGAGCACAAAAACCAGAGAACAAGAGGACCTTGTGACCCATGTACACTAATCAACAATCTCCTTATTGTGGTGAAGTCCTTTAGAATGGGTCTTAAGGTGCAATCAATGATTAAATCTTGGAAGATAATAAAAATTATAATAAATAATGAAGGAACTTTTATTAAAAAACTCCTGTGATCGATCTTACCTACCCGCGGTGAAAATGGAAACAGTAGACTTATGTCCTAGCTCGGCAAGTGAGCCCGAGTGAAACCTTTTAATATTGATGGTTAGACTCGGGACCCCAATTAAATCTTTTATTAACAAACTAAGAAGATCTATAAGGGGATGAATCCAAGATTTATAGAGTCATACTGTAAAAAGACAAATAAAATATGACCATAAAAACTAACCACATAGCTGTTAAAACACAACGTGGGACCACAAATGGATGGAAGTTAAAGCCTTGATAAATTAAACCACCCTCCGAAACCAAGGAATAGTTAGCAAAGTACATGAAGCAACCCCCTTACCCCCAATATTGGTTACATTGTGAGGGATACAGTAGCAAGTCGGGGAAAATTTTTCCAAGGAAACATGATGTTCAATTCTCCTAACATGATTCCTTTGGGAAAAGTCAACGAATGTTAAAAGGACTTAGCTAAAACATGATTCTAAGGAAACTTTTTGTGTGAAGGTGCCTTGTGTGTGGGGACTTCAAAATTACGCTAGTTGGATGAACCATGGGTCCGACGTGTTGTGCCCGCATGTTTATCGGAATTAGGGGGTCTATGTGGTGTGGAAAGCATGTTGTTCGCTGGTTGTAGGCCCTCGAGAACTTTGTGAATTGGCATATTATCTTCAAGCAACCGTCAAAAAAATTATGCCGGTATTGTTATGGTGTTGTCAATTTGGTTTTTGAGTTTTTTGGGTGCTACATCCTCTTGGTCTCGGAGCATAGGTTTCAGAGCGGCTCAACCCTCTGGGCCGCGCCGTCGCTGTGTGTGCTTGGTTAGTTTATGATGGGTCCTTGACATACTCTTGACTCGGTCGCGTGTTGATAGTGGCGACAGGTATGAGACTTGGCGTGTCGCCTGTTGTCATTGTTGTGAGGGGGTGTTGGCATGATCGTTATAATATGAAGAGGAATGTTTGTTACGAGTGCATGTGATCAGGTCGTAAGTGTGATGTGGGAACGCACATGATGTGTAGTCCTTAGGTTGTGTAGTGGTTATCAGATGTCTGGATGGGAGCATTATCTCTCCTTCTTTGTGGAAGGCACTAGAAAGTTCACATGGAATTACTGCTTGTATGTGTGAAAAGAACTTCGAATGTGATGACAAGTGTTGAAGCATTGTGGGAATATTGTGGAGGGACAGGTGTGCCCAGGTTGCTGACGAGATTGATGTAAATGAAAGTGAGAAGGTATCAGGATGTTTTTACCATGTCTTTGAAGAGAGGTGTGTCCACCCTTGTTATTTAGGCTTAATGTTATGGTTTTGAGTTACTATGTTCAGCATAATGTAGGATTGGAAAGAGGAACGATTCATGTCAGGATTTAGGGGCATAACGGGGACAGTATGAAACCCTATTATTATTGAGTGCACTTACATTGCAGAATGTGGTACAGTGATTTAAGGCACCGCAGTGAATGTAGGGAATTGGTGGAATGCTCCCCGTAGATGTACATCCATAAAAACTTGTCTAGGATTAGGTGTGTGCCACCATTATGTAGTGATGGTGTTGGTGTTATGTGGGAACCTTACGCTAACCGTCCCTAAGGAAATTGGGGGTGTAAAGTGTGTGTTTAGTAGGGAGGGAAAGGTGTACAAGTTGACACAATGCAATATAGGCCCAACCTAGGCTTAGTATAGGGGTGATCTTTCTTCTCCTCACCTCTCGCTTTATGTGTTTGTTTATGGAGACACCCTGAGTGTAACTATTACTTGTTTAGGGCCTTGTAAATGGTGGCGGATGGATTCTAGACAGAGATGATACAATTATACGAGTGAGATTTTTATTTTGTGAGTGGAGTCCGCGTGTTCCGAGTTCTAGAAACTGTGTGATTCCCCCCTGGTTGCCAATACTTCCCAGAGTCAGTGTAATGTGCTATTATTATATAGGGTAATTTGATTCGTGAATTGACTTTTATTTTTATTTCTGCAAGACCAGTAGTTTTCTGATGAGTTGCCATGTTTTACAGGTGGGGCGCCAATTTCTTTGTTTGGGTACTAACATTCAATTGGATACGAACTATGGACTGATTTGGCCATTTTTATTTTGGCTTGATTGTATGGGATGCTTCTGTTAAAGGTTTAATATTTTACCACCTTCGCCTAGGCGGGTACCTTCGCCACTATTGGCAGTGGGATCGGATTTCTATGCTCGTTCTATTGTCGTGATTTTGAAATATGGTCACATGTGGATTCCCAAGGTGGAATGGGTTTTGGACATATGGACCGCTCTTCGTTGTATGAGGGGGACGCCCAAGTGATTATTGACGATAACTATGGGTTGTTGAACCATGCGTTATTAGGTTCACTTGGTCTTTAGGAGTGTTTGAACCCTATGTTTCTTTGGGGGGGCCAGGGGTACAACCAACCCTTGAGGGAGTCTAATAACCTTGCTGGAGGCCATACGAGACGTGAGGGAGGCGATAAGAGATTTGATTTAGGCATAAGAGTTTGAGGGAGGCATAAAAGATTTGGGTGGTGTATGTTGGTGTTTGGATATATGTGAGTTATTGTGAGGTTTGTAGGTGTGGTTTTTGATGATGTGTTACCATGGTCATTTTGATATGTTATGTGATGTTTTTTGATGCCCTGGTTTACCCGAGGTTACAGAAGCTAATTTTGTGAGTTATGTAAATTTCATCTATGGAATGGGGAAATTTTCAGGTTGGTGGAGTCCACTTTTCGTTTGAGCATGTATCCATCAGGTGATAGTTGTGTGACGGTACTTATGTTTTTAGGCCGTGCAGTTCCCTCCGTATAGGGACTAATCTCTTAATGATGTGGTAATGCGTCTTATTAGGTCTATACTTGTAGGTTTGGGGATTTAGTGTCCTGTCATGACCCTTGTAGGGGTGGGTGTATTAGCATGTCATGGTTGGACTTCCCACAACGAATGTGATAAACAAAAATCTACAAAAGGAAAGTTAAAAAAAGAATTAAACCTAGAAATAACGTATAATGGAAAATTCTAATAATGATGAATAATACAGAACGTCCAATCTTCAACCAAACTTGAAAAGAAAAATTTTCTAACCACTGTCCCCACAGGCAACCCAGTGGTCATGCTTATAGCGTCGAAAACGTGAACCATAGAGTCTACCTTCAAGACCCTCATATGTTTCCTTTTGTCGTTACCGCTTTCTTTCCCTATGGGTAATGTCACATCGAGTAGAGGCGTTCTTAAGGGGAGATGTAATGCCTTATTTGGTTTTCTTCGTACTTATTTTAACCCCTTGGGGGCTAAGATCGAATGTTTATTTGAGCTTCGGTTGATTGGATCATGAGGTTTTAAGATCTTTGTATGTGAAGGGCTTGAGGAGCGATTTGCTCCATACCGACCTGGTGTCGTCGCCTTACTTTGCTTGGAGAGGAGGGTTACCACGATCGTGCTTCTTTTACAATCTTGGTCATTTGAAACAGGGCTAGCAAATTCTCGGTTAGTGGTGTCTTTCGCTGCCAGATTTAAATGCTCTGAAGATATTTTGTAAAAATAAAAAAGAAAAAAAAAAAGCAAGAAAAGTTTTTAAGAAATGTATTTTAAGGCACCTAACTCAATGAATTTAGACTAACTTAGAATATATTTTTTAATCAATATGCCCCCCCCACGTAGGAAGAACCTCAGCTTGGGTGGTAAGGAGCATTCGTTTTGTGTGCGCCTTTATTGGAGGGGAATTGTTGTATAAGTGAAGGACCCCTTGATAATTTCCGGTAAAGTAATGGTTGGCTACCTCTGAGCCTGAGTACCTCCTGGTAAGGGGGCCGGTCCCCAAGCATGGTGCTCCAAAAATAAAAGACATAAAAGGTTATTATCTTATTCTTACAGTTACGCGGGGCGGTGTGGGGGGCATTTCTTGGCACTTCTTAAATGAACTTTAATTCCTGGTTTTGCGTGATACGTTCAAGCGCCTTGGGGCAAACTCTTTGCTTGCTGACAGTCAACAATCGTATAGTTGGCTCAATTAATTTTGCTGCCCATGCCTCCCTGTCCGTAGCCTGAAAAAATATCTTGTGATCACTGGCAGTCATGGATACTGAAGGGGAACATGGGTCAACTTGCACTGAGCTAGGTGTGACTCGCGTTGGAGAGAGAGAGTTGTAGAGCGAAAGTCACTACCGTGCTTTTTTTTACCTATCCCCGGATCTCAAACTTACACTTCATGGAAGGGATCAAGGGTGCAGTATAAAACCCCACGCACCGTCCATCGCACACGAATCAAGAGTCAAGGCCAAAGGGAAACAGCAATAGGAGGATGATGTAATATTCCCACTTCCAAAAAGGAAGGGAAAGGCAAGTTTGTATAGGCTGCCGAATGGTATTTGAAAGCCCTCCTTCTTGCCTTTTCCACCCTCCTCGTGATGGTACCGTCGAAATGAATTAATAGGCTGGGGGGCACATGTTTTTATTTCTAACAGTGCTTTGTGGCTTTTTTTTTTCTACATCCGTGGACTTTTGGTCCTTGGGTGTTGGGGGCCCCCCCCAATGCAAAGGGAGTTTTTTTCTGCTTGGAAAGTGATGAGGGAGGGGTGGACTCCCAGTCCCATGATTTTTGAAAAGGCCAGGCTTAGATGGTACAGCTCCAACAGGAAAGTTCCCTCTGAGACACTAAAGTCAAGACCTTTGATCTCGGAAAGAAGTTGTGATAGCCCGTGCCCATAGCCCTAAGACACTAAGCTGGTCACATACTCAAGGGAGATGGTCGGGCGATGGAGGGGTAATCGCCCACATGGTGAGGGGAATGCGTGTGTGTGAGGTCTGAGTTTTAGGGTAAAAGAAACTATGACCAGGCGCGACAGTGCACCCATTGCAATGACTGTCTCTCTCCTTCCCATGTTGGTGAGTCGCCAACACGTGTGAGGGGGTTCTGGTGTTCAGAAACGGGGAAAATTATTGCCTCCATATCCACACCCTGGGCATGGTGTGGTCGAGAGAAGCAAGGTATCCCCCTGGGAAATCTTTTTCTACAGACCCTGATTGGCCCTATCGTAGCCCCATGAAGACAACCACTGATAATACACCCCCTTCTCGACCGCTCTGGAAAGATAATTTTCTCTTTAAGGGGTCCGTGATGTGGAAGCGGAATATAGAAGCCAGATGAGTATCATCTGCACGTTTCAACAATTTTGGTTTCCTCCCCCAACTTTTCTCATCAACATGAAGGGATCACTGATAATGGATTCCAAAAATAAATGATGTCCATGTTCTTACTCGAACTCCCCTTTGGACACGGGATGGAGGATTTGCAAGGTTTGTGGAGTGTCTCTGTGTACTAACGGCTCCTACCCGGATCATGAAACTTGCAGGTTTCCATAATTTAAACCGATAGTTTGTGTTTTTGGGCATCCC
The DNA here is from genome assembly GCA_019776745.2 of Taxus chinensis. Taxonomy (NCBI): domain Eukaryota; kingdom Viridiplantae; phylum Streptophyta; class Pinopsida; order Cupressales; family Taxaceae; genus Taxus; species Taxus chinensis. The sequence continues at coordinate 196,628,847 of CM034151.1, forward strand.
AACAGATGGAGGATATGGAGTTTGGTGCGCCAGATACTATTGCAGACCCTGTTCCCGTGTTCTTTGACTGCGCGTGCTTAAATCAAGGCACAACTATGCTCGATAATACCATGGAGTCTTACTGCTTTATCTAAATGAAATTCATTAAATAAACCGGTCTTCATATAAATTTCTTGTGTGATGGTAATGTTGGGTGGTTGAAACTTCCACCCTGCCTTTTTGTCTTTCGGGAGGATATTAGTTTTCCGACGTGAAGAAATGACCGTGCTGGTTTGAATTCGGTTTAGATTGTTTTTCTGGTGGAAAATAGAGTTGGTGTGTCAACTTTTGTTCTTAGGACGAATAAACTAAAGAAGGGGGGGGGTCCTGTAATGAAAAGGCCTAGTTCTTTGTGATGGTCTTCACGATTTGAATAGGTTATCAACGGTCTATTTGACTGTCAACTTTATAGTGCCTGTTTTTTTATAGGCTGATTCTGGTTCGAGGATCGTCATACTGTTTATGGTGGTGGTTATTTGTGAAATAGCATTGAGTACTAAAGTGCATTGTGGTATAGGTTGAATGATTGTTTTCTGGTTCTCTATCATTTTTCTTTTAGTTCGTTTTAGGTTCTGTTACTCTCCTCCTCTGTTGGCTTAGGGGGTGGGTTAAGCTTGAATGGTTTTTGAATTGACCAAGGTGGTATACTCTCAAACTAGGTATTTGGCTTTTGTTATTTGTAAATCCCTGTGAAGAACTAATTGATTATTCCAGCGTCCTGTTGGATCTTCAAAAGTTGGGACCATTACCCATGGTCACCATTTGGAGATTCTTGTCTTGGAATCATCCTTCTCTCCCTTGGTGACTGGTGTGACTGTCGTTGAGAATGTATTTTGATCCTAGGACTGTCTCCTGAGAGGTACTACTCACATCACATCTTTGGGTATCTTAAAAATGGTCCCATAAATAACTCTTTTCGACCTTGATTTTGCTTCAAGAGCGTCGGAGGATCGCTGATTCTACTTGCCATTTTAGCAGTTTTCAAATATTAAAATGTGGATGTTGGTGTGATGCGTAATAAAATTACTCTACTTTTTACGCCTTAAAAAAATGTTTGAATTTCATTCGCCGGGGACGTAAGTGGGTGTCTTTGGAACTCATTGGGTTGACTGTTATGTGAGGATCATTGAGGAGACACCTCCATGTTTTCATTTTTAGTAGAATGGCTATGGTGTTGACCCAGAACGGTGTGTCAACGTTGTGGCACGGTAGATCCCTTAGAAGCTGGATTTGTGTGGGGTGCTCTTGTGAATGATTGAGTAAAACCTCATGTAAGATTTGATAAGGTTATGTTTGGGGCTTGGCCAAGTTTTTCCTTTTCTTAAGACAGTCTCTGAGGATAAGAAAGTTTTTAGAAAGATTGGTTTAGATGAGGATGTGCCCATACGGGCGTGGTGGCATTTTCATCCCTGTTATTTTCCAATTTAATATATTCTGTACGGAAATAAAATTAACGGTTCAAGCACATCAGCTGAATATTATTAATTAGTTTTGGTTGGAGGATATTCTCATGTCGATGATTGGGGGGATCTTCCCAGGTGGGAATAGTGAATCCTGGCTTTGGTGAGCTAAGTGGTTGTGCTAACAAATCGGGACAGATCACGGTTGGGAAACTCATTTTCTGCGTGTAAGGTGTTGTCTTTGTTCGTGTTAGAAGGTTATCGTGGGAAAATTGATGGGTGTCATTATTTGATATGGTGGGAATTCACTATATGTTTTATGACTTCTCCTATATGAGAAAAGGATAATGAAATAGAGTTTATGTGCCCTACTCTAGGGGGAGAGTTTATGCTGTTTTGGGACAACCTTTATTGCCTCTGTTAGACTCTTCCGCGAGATCGGTCAGAAGCAACATTGCGTTTCTCTTCTTGAAACAGTTGATAACAACATATTGTCTAATGTTGATAGCTTTTAAATCAGGCTCAGTTCTTGCGAACTGACATGCGCTAAAAAATGTGTAGAGATTCCTGAGGGAGGAAAAGAAAAACAAAGAGATAGAAACAGAAACACGTGTAGAAAGTGGATTTTGGGCCGTCTTAGGAACTGCTATTGACGAATGTTTTTCTTTGGGTTTAAAAACATGGTATGTAAATTTGTGGAGCACTTTTAGAAGGCATTGTGGTTATACAACTTTTGGTCATGTTCCCATTAGGTTGTTTAGCTGCTTAGGAAATTCAGTTTGAGAAATATTTATTTGGGTCAATACAATATTATGCATGTGTCATACGGGTTGGTTGTGATCATGCTGTTATTCTTCCGTTAAACTTTCATTGGACAGGAATATGATTTACTCCCTTGAAGTGTGACAAAACTATTCTAATTAACTAAACTTTGAATCAACTTACATCACCTTATTTACTTTTGGGTCAGGTGGTCATTTGGGAGAGGTGCGTATGGGGTTAATCTAGCACAAAAACAATAGAAACAGAATATACCTTGTGGACGACCTACTCCACCGTAAACTAATCAACAATCTCTTATTGGGGTGAATCCTTAAAACGGGTTGGAAGGTGGAAATAAATATTAAAATCTTGGAAGATAATCAAATTATAATAAATAGCAAGAACTGATAAGAAACTCTCGCTCTATCTTACCCCTGAAATGTACACAGTATACGTATTCTATCTCTTCAAGTGAAGCAGGAGGGAAACAGTTAATAGGGATTTTTAGACTCTTGCCCCAATGAATATTATTAACATACTAATACGATCTTATGATTGAAGTCAAGATTTAACAGTCATGGACGGGAAAAATAAAAAGAAAAATATGACCACTTAAAAACCTAAAAACATAGATGGTTAAAAGCACCCATGTGTAAACAATGGGGGAAAAGAAAGTTAAGAACAGGGGAAATGAACCGACCTCCTAACCACTGAATAAGTTATCAATAAATTCAAGCATCCTATTACCACCAAATAATTGGTTTTACACTGTAGATAACAATTAGCAAGGTAGGGGAAATTTTTTCAAGAAACATGAAGTTCAGATCTCCTAACTGATTCCGTTGGGAAAAGCAAAAGAATTTAAGAGGTACTTTAATACTAAAAACATTTTCTAAAAAAATTTTTGTGGGAAACCTTGTTGGAAAATTGTGTATTGTTGGATGAACCATTGTGTCCTACGTGTGTTGCCTCGGTGTTATCGATAACTAAGTGTGCGGGTATTTGGTTTTGGAAAGCATGTCGTTAGGTGGTTGTATTCCCTAGAGACTGGGGGGGTGAAGTGTCGTATTACTTCAAGTCAAGTCAAAAAAAGATGAGCCTTTATGTTATTGTGGTGGTGTTAATGTGTTTGAGTTGCTGGGAGGCTAACAAACTGATTGGGTTTTAATCCAATCATATAATGGGGTGGCGGCTTTGAAAACAAATTATAATGTAGGTGTTTTCATATGCTTTTTTACCCATCAAAAACTTGGAAATGGTTGTAAAGGGGCTCCCATGGGTATTCAATAGTGTTGTCACATGTAGATACATGGTCAGCACGTGGGTTCAATTGGTTTGTATTGTTAGTGTTTAATTTAGGTCACTAGTTTCTTTAGGTGTTGTATTCTAAACCCTTATCAAAGAAAGGGGAAAATATTTGCTACATTAATGCCATGAAGCACGGTTCATTTTTAAGATTCCCCCTTTGACAAATTATTTAAAGGTTGTGGCAAATCGAAAAAATGCTTGGTTGAATTGTTGTCGCCTTTCTAAAAAAAGTTTCGCAGAGAGAATTTTTCTCTCGTTTCACATAATTGTGGAAGGTTGTTTGGGTAAGTTTGGTTCCGGTAGGTTGGGGGTGGGGTAGGTTACGTTCGGGGGGTAGGTTGCCGAATAGGTTGGACAGGTAGTTGGTCGGGTGGTTGGCCAGTAGGGGGGTGGGAGGGGTTGATTGTGGGGATGTTCGGGTGCATTCGACAAGGGTGAAGAGGGGATTGGTCGGTGGAGGAGTATATTTATTGTGGCGGATTGAGTTGTCTTCTTTCGTTGGTGACGACTGGATGGAGCTACGTTATATTAGGAGCCTCAGGTTGGTTGTAGTTGGGGTGGACTTGACGGGAAAGGGGGGTGGGGTGTGATTGGTTTGCAGTGGGTGGTCGTTGGTTTGGTGGTAGTTTATATGGGTACGGTTGTGGTGGTAGGTTTGCGTGGTGACTTGATCAGTTGTGGGTTGTGGTCGTTGTGGTCCAGTCACAATTTGAACATTTAGGTTTGTTCAGTTTTTTGGTACCGCTTGGGTTGACGCGTTTTTTCATTAGGTCCCGGTCAATTTTATTAGTTTGGGGGGTGGTCATGCGTCCAACATGGTTGGGAGGTCATCATTACTAGCCAATGTGAGTTGGGCACCACATGTCCCCTTAACCATTTAGAACCCTATAAATCCCATAAGGGGTGGGGCTAGCTAGGGTTTGGATGGGGTAAGGGATTGGATGAAGTTGGGAGAGTCTAAGGTTGGACGGCTTGCAGTTTGTGGTTTGCAACATGTGTTGGACAGGGACGGTGGGTTTTATGCTTACTTTCGAACAAGATGCACACAAAATTATTCACAAGGTGTGGGGACTTTACATGCATGAGCCCTGATATATGTTGTTAAAGCGGATAGGTGAAAGACCATACCCAAGAACATGTTATTAAAAAAAATTGGGGTGGAAAAGTCAGTTGGGGCAAAGCGTGGAACCACTTCCCCCCTGCTCTTTTGTAGTATCTGTGGATGTATAGTTTAGTTTCCGACGTTAGAAATGACCGTGCTGTTTGAAGTCTTTTATATTGTTTTCTGGGTTTTAATAAATATTAGTTGGGTCAACTTTGTTCTTAGGACTAATAAAACTAAAGAGGTGGGGGTCCTGTAATGAAAATTCCTAGTTCTTTGTGATGGTCTCACGATTTGAATATTTTATCAAACGTTCTTATTTGACTCAACTTTATAGTGCCTGTTTTTTTATATTCTTATTTCGGTTCGAGATCTGTCATTCTGGTTTATGTTGGGTATTTGTGAAATAGCAATTGAGTACTATAAGTGCATTGTGTATAGGTGAATGATGTTATTCTTATCTCTATCATTTTCTTTTAGTTCGTTTTAGGTTCTAGTTACTCTCCTCGGTTGGCTTAGTGTGTGTTTAGCTTGAATGGTTTTTGAATTGAGCCAAGTTGGTATTACTCTCAAACTAGGTTAGTTGCTTTTGTTATTTGTAAATCCCTTGAAGAACTAATTGATTCTTCCAGCGTCATGTTTGATCTTCAAAATTTGGTACCAGTTCATGTTCACCATTTGGAGATTCTTGTCCTTGGAATCATCTTCTCTCCCTTGGTGACTGTTGTATGTCTTGAGGAATGTAGTTGATCCTATGGAATGTCTCCTTGAGATGTTACTCACATCTTTGGGATATCGTAAAATGTCACAATAAATACTCTTTTTCATACCTTGATTTTGCTTCACATATGTCGGAGGATACGAGATCTACTTGACCATTATTGAGGAAGTTTTCAAATCTTAAAATTTGGATGTTGGTTTTATGCGTAAGAAATTACTCTACGTTTTACTCCTTAAAAAAAATGTTTAAATTTCATTCTCCTGTGACTTAGAGGTGGGTGTATTTGGAAACTCATTGGTTGACTGGTTATAGTGATGATCATTATGATACGACCTCCATGTTTTCATTTTAGTAGAATGGCTATGTGTTGACCATAAAGGTTGATGTCAACTTGTGTTCACGGTAGATCCCTTAGAAGCTATGTATTTTGTGTTGTGCTCTTGTGAATGATTGAGTAAACCTCATGTAAGATTTATAATGGTTATGTTTGGTCTTGTCAAGTTTTTCCTTTTTCTTAAGACATTCTCTTGATTAGAAGAAAGTTTTATAGAAGGATTGTTAGGATAGGATGTGGCCCATACGGGTCATTTGTGCATTTCATCCCTTTTATTTTCCAATTTATATATTCTGTACTGAAATAAAATTAACTGTTATAGGCACATCATCTTAATATTATTAATTATTTTGGTTTAGATATTCTCATGTCGATTGATTGTTCGGGATCTTCCAGTGGAATAGTGAATCCTTGGCTTGGTGAACTAACTTAAACAAATAGGGACAGATCACGTTTGAAACTAATTTTCTTCTTGTAATTTTTTTTCTTTTTGTTTCGAAATGTTATCTTGTTAAAATGATGGTCATTATTGTGATATGGGTGGAATTCACTATGATGGTTTATTAACTTCTCCTATGAGAAAATGATAATTAAATAGAGTTAGTGCCTTACTCTTTATTTTGAGATTTTATGCTTTTGGACAACTCTTTAATTGCTCTTGTTTAGACTCTCGGATTATCTTCATAAGCAACAGTGCTTTTCTTCCTTGAAACAGTTAGATAACAACATATTGTCTTAATGTTATAGCTTTTATCATGCTCAGTTCTTGCGAACTGACATGCGCTAAAAAATGTGTAGGAGGATTCCTGAGTAGAAAAGAAAAAAAAGAGAGAGAAAAAGAAACACGTGTAGAAAGTGGATTTTGGCCTTCTTAGGAACTGCTATTGTACGAATGTTTTTCTTTGTTTTAAAACATTGGTATGGAAATTGTGGAGACTTTTTAGAAGGCATTGTGTTATAATTTTGTATTGTTCCCATGTAGGTTGTTATCTTATGAAATTCAGTTTGAGAAATATTATTGTCAATAAGATTAAATGAACTTGTTTTGACATGCGTATCCTTCGTTAAACTTTCACTTTTCAGAATATGATTTATCCTTGAATTGTCAAACCTAATTCTAATTAACTAAACTTGAATCAACTTACATCACTTTAGTTACTTTTGGTCATGTGTCATTTGGTAGAGTACTATGTTTTTAATCTAGCAAAAAAACAAGAGAAACAAATATACCTTGTGACCCCACGTAAACTAATCAACAATCTCTTATTGTGGTGAATCCTTAAAACGGTTTTAAGGTGAAATCAATGATTAAATCTTGGAAGATAATAAAATTATAATAAATAGAAGGAACTTGATTAAGAAACTCTTCGATCTATCTTACCCATTGAAAATGTAAACAGTATACTTATGTCTATCTCTTCAAGTGAAGCCCGAGTGAAACCTTTAGTATTTATGGTTAGAATCTTGACCCCAATGAAATCTTTATTAACAACTAATAAGATCTTAATGATGAATCCAAGATTTAGACAGTCATGTACTGTAAAAATAAAAATAAAAATATGACCGCTTAAAAACGTAAAACATATATGTTTAAAAGCACAACATTGTAAACAAATTGATGAAGTTAAGAACCTTGATAAATTAACCGCCCTCCTAACCAATGAATAAGTTAATCAAGTAAATGAAGCATCCTATTACCACCCAATAATTGGTTTACACTGTATATTAACATTAGCAAGGTAGGGGAAATTTTTTCAAAGGAAACATGAATTTCAGATTCTCCTAACATGATTCCTTTGGGAAAAGCAAAGAATTTAAGAGTACTTATAGCTAAAACATTATTCTAAAGAAAATTTTTGTGGGAAGACCTTGTTTGTAAAATTGTGTATTTTGGATGAACCATTGTGTCCTACGTGTGTGCCTCGTGTTTATCTATAACTAGTGTGGGTATTTGTTGTGGAAAGCATGTCGTTAGTTGGTTGTATTCCCTAGAGAAATTGTGAAGTGTCGTATTATCTTCAAGCAAGTCAAAAAAATATTATCCTGTATTTTATTGTGTTGTTTAATGTGTTTGAGTTGCTGGGTGCTACAAACTGATTTGGGTTTTAATCCAAATCATATAAGGTGGGTTGCTGCTTTTGAAAACAAATTATAATGAGTGTTTTCATATGCTTTTGTACAAATCAAAAACATTGGAAATGGTGGTAAAGCTCCCATGGTAGTTCAATAGTGTGGTAACATGTATATACATGTCAGCTACGTGGTTCAATTGGTTTGTATTGTTAGTGTTTAAATTTAGGTCACTAGTTTATGTATGGGTAGGTATTCGAAACCCTTATCAAAAGAAAGGGGAAAATATTTGCTACATGAATGACCATGAAGCAAGGTTCATTTTAAGATGCCCCCTTTGAAAAATTATTTTAGAATTTGTGGCAAATCTAAAAAATTGACTTTTGAATTGTTGTCGAATTTCTGAAAAAAAGTTTCGCAGAGAGAAATTTTCTCGAGGTTTCACATAATTGGTTGGGAAGGTTGGTTGGGTAAGTTGGTCAGGTAGGTTGGTTGGGTAGGTTCGGTGGGTAGGTTGGCCGAATAGGTTGGACAGGTAAGTTGGTCGGGTGGTTGGCCAGGTAGGTTAGGTGGGAGGGGTGGATGGGTAGGATGGTCGGGTGCATTCGCCAAGTGGGTTGAATGAGTAGATTGGTCAGGTGTAGGAGTAGATTTATTGGTCGATTGAGTTGTCTCTTTCGTTGGTCGAGCAGGTTGGTTGAGTGGGTGGACTTGACGGGAAGGTGGGGTGGATTGGTTTGGCAAGTGGGTTGGTCGGTTGGTTGGGTGGGTAGGTTGTATGGGTAGGTTGGGTGGATAGGTTGCGTGGGTGACTTGATCAGTTGGGTTGGTCGTTGGTCAGTCACATTGAACATTTAGGTTTGTCAAGTGGGTTGGACGCGTGGGTTAGACGCGTTTTTTCATTAGGTCGGTCAATTTGATTAGTTGGGTGGGTTGGTCATGCGTCCAACATGGGTTGGGAGGTCATCATTACTAGCCAATAGTTTGCCACCACATGTCCCTTAAACCATTTAGAACCCTATAAATACCCCTATGGGGTTGGCTAGCTAAGGGTTTGGATGGGTAAGGGATTGGATGACTTTGAGAGTCTAAGGTTGGACGGCTTGCAGTTGTGGTTTGAAAACATGTGTTGTACGGTACTGGTTGTTTATGCTTACTTCGAAAAATATGCACACAAAATGATTCAAAATGGTGGTGACTTACATGCATGAGCCCTTATATATGTGTTAAATCTAGGTGAAATGAACCATACAAAAGACATGTTAGTAAAAAAAATTGGTGAATAAGTCAGTTGCAAATCGTGGAAAATTCGTCAATTCGAATTTCCATAAACCTCGATTTTTGCTAGTTTAAGAAAATTAGCCACTAAAATTTACCCTGCCACGAAGACACAACTTATGTAACTTCATTGTTTTAAAAACGTCAAGCATTTTAAATGAGTTGAAATATAAGATTATATAACTTATAATATATTTTATTTTATCATTATGAATTGTAACTTATGTATTTTGCTACCAACTAAATTTAATGAAAACAAAAATATATATTTTTGGCTACAGAAAATGCTTTTCCTCTAAAAATTTGAGGACACTAACCATATCTACGATTATAATGGTTGGTTAGTTCTAACTCATGACATCTAGTGCATAGGCTTCATCGATGGACATGCTTACTAACTTATCTCAAAAAGTGCAAAATAATCAATATCTAATACTATGATTAGGTTTAATTAGATAAATAGTAAATAGAAAACCGTAAAACATACAAAAAAGTAAAATAATTTGAAATTGATAAAGAATTATGGATTGGATTTAGCTGATCTAGATTACATGATTGTAAATGAATTTTTCAATCATAGATGGATGATGACATACAAAAATAGCTACTAAATTTATCATTAAATAAAAAGGTGAGAAATTTTGATATTCACATTCTAAAATGTCTACAAAATAGGATGACAACATTTGAAATGTGTACAATAATGTCCTTCTATGCCAAAAAAAATAAAAAATCTTTCCAAGTATGATCATCGTATCTAAATTGACAAAAACATAACTAAATTTCAATGGTTTTACTGTGGATCATTTGAAATCTATTGTTCTTTTGAAAAATCTAATATACCTTCAAATCCTTATCAAACCCATAAATACAAAGTATGTTAATGGAACATGTTTTATCTTTTGATTATTATCATGCATGTCAAGTCTTGTAGAAATCATGAACAAAATTTGATATAAGATATCATGCAATATAATGTGTAAGTTACAAAAATGTTAGCTTAGATACAATTTTCATAATGACCATATTGGCATGCAACACAAGAAAAAAGAGTTGAATAGTAAAATAAGAAAATCCAAAAACCCCTAGGACTTTCAAATGAGGATTATAAGAGAACACAAGTGTGTTAACAAATCTAGAGAAGGTGTGCTCAAATTTAGCTGAGATTGAAAGGGATCTAATGGGCGGGACTATGGATGAGGATGTGTGGGAAGAAGGATTTCAAAGTTTGGATGGGTGGGAACATGAACCATGATCTAGTTCTCTCCCACTCTCACCATTGTTTCAAGGAAAAGATACCACATGGGATAATAAAGTTAGTCGACGTGGTGCTTGCAAAAAGAGGGTCCTTGATTCTCTTCAGTATCCCCTGCATATACCTTCTTGGGATGAGGAGGGCCTCTCCATAGTTTTTCTAGAGGTTCTCATTGTAACACCCACAAAAATGATGCACCAAACAAGGTCAAACTCCATTGATTACTATAAGAAAATTACTGAATAATTTGTTTTTGTTTAAAAGGACATAACATTAGTTACAAACAATTTAAATTCCCATTAATAAATTCTACAAAACCATAACACTATCAGAATTATATTAATAATTAAATATTATTATTGAATTCCCGAAAAATAGTTTCGGGATTTAATCTCCTTTTAGGGTTTCCAATGATATGCATTTAAAAATTTATAGACTAACTTAATCTCACTATTTTACCTTATTTAAAATCGTCTTAAGTTTATTAGAGGTTATTTCCTAAGTTGATTTAAAACTTACTTCCCATTATAGCTTGATAATCATTCCCTTCATTTAGCTATTTTACTATATATTTTACTTTTAATTAATTTTAGTCCTCTTAGATCATTATCTAAAATGCCATACACAATAGTGTTTGTTTAGTCCTTAAAATGAAATGTCACATATTTAATTATTAACCTATATTGGAAAGGTCACAATTTACCCTATCCCACTACGTGGCCCAATTCACTTAATACACATAGCCTTTATTAAACATTACCCATTCCCATAAAATGTAAACAACTTAAAACATGTAGAGTTAAATCTCTACCTTTAGATTTTGTTGTCTCCTGAAAGTTGCTCTGGGTTTTCATAGCCAAATTCAAAATTTTTGAGCTCATATCCTTTGTTGGTGTTTACGCCAAGTTAGAGATTCAAGAATTTAGCAAAAATTGTGCCCTGGTGTTGTTTAAATTTCTGTTTTGCTCATTTTGAGAAATCCTCCATTTCTCGGTATGTGCACATAATATCCTCTTTGCAACCTCCATTTTTGATTAAAATTGTTCACTTGTTCCATGGAATAGGTCTTCAAATCATTGCTTTGCCTCCATGCCTCTGATTCGTGAAGGAAATTCTAAAATTGAACTCAAAACAATGAAGTTTTCTTCCTCTTCGTATTTTCCACAATTGGGATGACGGTCATCTTTTCCTTATCAAATTTTGACCCCAATGAATGTAGGTACATGGTCAGATCCTATTGGATGGGGAGGAACGGGATTTTTGGTGAACTTAACACTTTTGGTCACTTTTGGCAAAAATGGTAAATTTTCCTCGAGGGACACTTGGGACCCAAAAAGCTGAAATTGCCGATTGTGGAAAAAGTAGAAATTTTTTTCCCACACTGCAGAAGTTCACAAGGGACACTTAGGACCAAAAAATCCGAAATTGCTGATTGTGGAAAAAGTGACTGTTTTTGTCCCAGGCTGCACAAGTTCACAAGAGACATTTGGGACCCAAAAAACCAAATCGGCTGAAAAATTCAAAAGCATGAGAGTGGGCCGGTGGAGGAAATTGAGTATTTGAGCCTTTTCCAAAATAGGTTAAAATGTTAGAAAAGATCCATGACCCCATCTCCAACCAAAACGTGCCACATGTCCTAGTCAAATCAGAGCAGTAGGTCAGTGGAGAAATTTGTGTTTTTGAGCCTCTTTGCAAAAAAGGTGAAAATTTAAAAAGTGACCCGCAGTCCTAATCAGGATTTAAAGGAAAAAAGTAAAAGTTGAAGTTGGCATGGATAAATTCAAATGTGAAACCTGTCATTGAAAATTCAAAGCGGGAGAGCGGAACGGTGGAGAACTTTGATTTTTTAGCCTTTTTCCAAAAAAGGTTAAAACGTTAAGAAAAGAGCCACGACCCTGTCTCCAACCAGATCAACCAAAATGTTCCAGGTTTCCTAGTCAAATCAGAGCAGCAGGCCGGCAGAGGAAATTTAGTTTTTGAGACATTTTCCAAAATAGGTTAAAATTTTGAGAAAAGGGCCTTGATACCATTTCCAATAAGAACGTGCCACATGTCTAAGTTGAAAATTCAAAGCAAGGTTGCGGGCCGATTTGTTCTAAATTGCCAAATCTCATGAAAAATCACAAAATGTGAAATGTTTCCCCTGTAACCACTCCAATCCCTTCCTGCCATATGGATAGCCCGATTTTAAAGCTATAAGAGCAAATCAAATGGTTTATATTTAAATTGGAAAATCAAATGTAACGGTTGCTTTACAAGATCTGGTTTTTAACCCACCAAGAGTGTTTTCCTCACAACAAAGGAATTTCAAAAGGCATTGAGGATTTGTGAATTTGTAACGGTTTCTTGCGATGAATATAATGGCTTCTTGATGTCATTTTGAGGCACGTGATTGATTTTCAAAAAGACCAAAGTGCTTTGTACCTGGAAAAGACAGAAAATGCCATTCTTCTTCTATTTTCTCTTCTTCCTTGAATTTATTCCATTCTCAAGCTATGTACAAACTCTACTCAAGATTCAATAATAAAAAGAAGGAATTATTACCTCTTTGATTGAGGAATTTATCAGTACTTTGTGACCAATGATTTTCATTCAGTCTCGTAGCTTCTCCTGTGGATTTGTTTTTCTTCTAATTATAAATGCATCTAAATGAAATTTCTTATTAATGTGTGTGGGCATCTCATATTCTATTGACAACATTAGTTTCTCCTATCTCCATTCTCACTCCCTTTCCCCTTCTTAGAAAAAGTTCTTCTCTAGTGAGAAATTGCTAGCTTTGCCATACAGTCAATGGAATGCCCCTGTTGGATCTCCAATCGAAAGGCCAACATTAAAATCCACTTTTTCACGCATGCACATACAGAAGCTACACCATTCAGGAAGAGGGACTTAGATTCCCATATCATTGGCTTGAAACTCACCAATTTGTCCACAAAACAAATTTTCTTGCCAATAGTTTTTGGCGCCCACCGTGGGGTATATTTTGTAGTATCTACACCTAAAAATGACCCCAGGGTCATAAAACATAAAAACGATTTGAGAAGAAAAGTTTCTAGAGATTGAATAATCACATAAACTTCATGGATGTAAATCATGGCTATTATGGGAATTCCTCCTGTTGAGAGACCTGATTTACTCTTTCACATCCAAGAAGACATTACTTCTAATCTGAGATAAGCTATTTGGCATAATAGACAAAGTGTTAATAAATACTTCCTTGCCATAAGGATTCTGGACCTAGAAGAGGAATGTGCTGTCGAATTAGAAAGGACGAGACAAATTCTAGCACCCCAGAGAAGAGCATAAACTTTCAAGTTGGCTGATAGAAGGTACACCCATAAACTAAGGCTTAGAGGACAAATTGATCCCACATTTGAAGATCTTGAAAGAGAGGCAGTTACTAAAGAGGAGATAAGGGCTCAAATTGAAGAAATAGAAAGACTCAAAATTGAAGCAGAAGAAAAAGCAATAATAGAAGCATCCTTAACAAGACTGAAGGATAGAAACATGAATAGAATGGGTGATCATGAGCATGAGGAACACATGCCTAATGTGCCATGGGGAAGAAATACTGGTCCACTTGCTCTCCCATAACCACTTCATGACCTCCCAAGAGGCTGAAGAAAGAAATTCCCAAAATTCAAAGGGGATGGTTCTCAACTCCAGGAAGAACATGTAGCAGCATTCATCACTACTTGTGGAGTGTTTGGAGTTGAAGAAGAAGATTTTTCAGTTATTCTCTTTGTGGAGTCACTCTAAGAAAAGGTTGTTGAATGGTTCTAAATGTTTCCCTCAAGATCTGTCACATGCTAGGAAGATATAAGTAGGTTCAAGAGCACAAAATATTGTCAGGATCTGCTGGTCCAATTAGTTCAGATGAAGAAGGATACATCTGAATCAATGAGAGATTTTGTAGCAAGGTAGAATAGGTTGACAAGAAGGATCCCAAAATATGTGGTACCCCCTGAAAACAACTTGAAAAGGTTCTTCATCAGTGCTTTTCCACTAGAAGTTGGTTTCTTCATTAGAAGAGCCCTGTTATCCAAAATTCACCCCCCCTCAAGGTAATTTTGATAACATGCATCAGATTATTCAATCCCAAGAAAGTATATTGATTCAAGGAAAAAATTCATGTTTCTGGGGTCCCCTCAGCTTCTTTCTAACTCTCCTATCCAAGAAGAAAACCCAGCAAGTTTTAAAAATGTGAAAAAATTGCAAAAAAAAGCTTGGGGCTGAAAAAATGAAGAAAATCGGCTAAGTCCTAGTCCAGGCGGTCCGCGGGACAGTTGGGATGTCGGGGCGCGAATCGGCCGAAAAGCCTCCAGGCGGTCTGCACAGCACTTGGGACAGTTCGGATGTTGGGACGTGTGGGACGTGAAAAGGCGAACCAGCCAAAAGTGGGAAAAATCGCCAAGTTTTGTTAATGCGTAGTTTGGGACATCTGGGCCGAAGGTATGCGCGGGACGCGAATCGGCCGAAAAGTCGAAAAACAGTCCATTTCAGGTGGTCCAGAGAAATTTGTCCCAGGCAGTCCAGGACAGTTGGGACAAAAGTACATGGAGGACGTGAACTGGCCGATTCGGCCAAATCGGAGGTCTTTCGTACTGGGACATCCAGGCCAGAAGTACGCATGGGATGCGAAAAGCCGAAAGAGCCGAGAGCCAATCAGATCTTGCCAGGTGTCTTCACCGCAAACAGGAACAAGGGAGCTTGAATCGGCCGAAGGAAGAGTTTTTCATCTGAGACAGTTGGGAAAAAGGTACGCATGGGACGCGAGGGACGTGAAAAGCTAAAGCAGCCAACAACAAGGAAGAAAAGTCAACGTCTGACCCGTGAAACTTCAAACGGCCATAACTTTTGACTTCGAGCTTCAATTTTCACAAAATTGGACTTTCTGGAACGAGCACGATGTCTTATTTTTGATGAGGGTAGATATATTTAATTAAGAGAAATATATTCGGCTCCAGTTAGTTAATGCTCATTCCCGTCAAATGACAGAAATCGCCTGCCAGACCCAAAATAGCTACCCGCACTCATAAGGCCATAACTTTTGCATTTCTCAACGAAATCACACAAAATTGGTACCGTTGGATTCGTGGCTCTGATTACAACGCATAGCAATCAAGAAATTCTAGATTTGGTAAGAGATAGATGGATATTTTTTATAAAACATGGCCGAGTTCATAATAGTGTTTTATTTGGTAGCTGAGAGTGCAATTAAGAGGCATGGTCATCATTCTTTCTCTGCTGCAGCACATGTGACAGTATGGGGAGCCTTTTGCAAGTAATATATAATCATTTTACTCCATTTAATGCCTCTTACAGGTGGTTGAAGGACAGATTTCAGGATTTCCATTTTCCCTTCTCTTTCCCTTCTCATTTTTCAATAAATTGGAGTGTTGGGCTCATTGTAATGGGAGAGAGTTCTTGGGAGCAAAGCTCTGTCAAAATTGCTTTGTGAAGCCAATGTGCTATAGGCCCTTGTAGTGGACTCCTTGCATGGTGATCTAGGTGCTTATCTTGTAATAGATTAAACTGTGCATATCATGAAGCAATAAAATATCAGTTTGTGGATGTATCTTCCCCTTTAATCTTTCTACAAGAATATTGTGTTTATTATTATGTTATTGCAGGGATTCATTATCATTTTGTATGCTTGGAATATTGTTGTGAATGCATTTTTCTAGATTATGGAGAACTGTCATCACCTCTTCTAGTGTGCACTTTGCCTCTGTATTTCACACATTTGGAGACTACTCTCACACCCTCCTTTTCTGGTGTATCACCGCTTTAGTGTAGGCTTTCATTTTATGCATTCTCTCTCTCTGGTCCCTTGGAAATTTAGATTAGAATAGTTAGTTTCCATTGCATTAGAGTAGATTGTGGCATGTAGTTTAGGAGCAAGAACTAGCTTTCTCTAGAGGTCTATCTCAAGTAGCAAGTCCCACAACTTGGAGATAGTACCCATGTTATCCAATCACACTGTGAGTTCAAGTAAATACACTTGTATAAACACAGGGGTGTTGTGATTCAGTGATAACATGATCTACTGTTCTAATTGGTTCAGATGAAGAAAGAGACCTCTGAATCAATGAGAGATTTTGTAGCAAGGTATAATAGTTTGATAAGAAGGATACCAGAAGATGTGGTACTCTGAGAGAACAACTTGAAGAGGTTCTTCATCATTTCTTTGCCACCAGAAGTTGGTTTCTTACTCAGAAGAGCCCAACCAAGAACATTGAGGGAGGTTCAAGACTTTGCAGTTGAGATTGATGATGAGGTAATTCTTTCTGGAAAAGTGAAAGGACTAAATGGGAATAAAAAATTCTAGAGTTCAAATTCAATCACCAGTTATCCAATGTTTCAAAAAATAGAAAATGAACTAGTTGCTTTGAAGAAATAACTGTCACAAATCACAATGAGGAATGCTCCAAGGAGACTAAATTCTCATGATAGACCAAGAATTGCTCCACCTCCTCATAGGATTTCTCTTGAAGCACCACCTGTCAATGCCATTTGTGACACTAGGGAATCAGAAGAACGAACATACATTGAGGAAACTGAAGAAGAAAGCATGGATGACTATGAAAACTATCTTGAAATTGAAGAGGTCGGAATACACAATGGCCTTATTGAATATGTTGATGATGAGGAGGATGGTGATGAAGAAGCTCAAATTTTTTCATGTGCTATTTTCACTCGTGAACAATCCAAGAACGGTGTTTCAGCCTCAGTAGTTGCAACTGAGAGTATGAATAATAAAGAAGATAGCTCTTCAAATCCTGCACTAAACAAGATCATTAGCAGGGGATCACCATTACCACCTTCCATGGAATTAACTAGAGAGAAATAAGATTTACTAGTTTTCAAGGATCACACTACTCTGCCAAGTATGTTATTTTATTCTTCTCCCAACTCGAAAGTTGTTAAGAGAAATTATTTTCTAAATACAAGTTCCATAAGAACGTCTAAATTTCAATCAAAGGCTACAACCCCATCTCCTTCCAAGCCAATTACTACATTTGATAAGGTGAACCCAACACCAAAAGTAGCAAAACCTCTACCATTTAAGTCCTCACCTACTACTAGAAACTCTCCCTCATCTACCATAACTACATTTGACTTTGTGGAGCATGCAAGAAAAACTAAAGTTAAACTCTCTGAGATTGAATACCTGCAAACACATCCTACCCAATTTGATAGATTCATCAAGTTAGTTCTTGGTAGTAACACTTTTTCTTCAAGCCTAATCTCTAAATGCCTATTATCCACACCATCCATACCACCTTCTCAAAACATGTTAGCACTCAGTGCCTCCAACACCAACAGAGTTGAGCATTTTTACCTATCACTTCTCATCAAAGGCTTCCAGTTGAATAATTGCATCATATACTTTGGAGCCTCAGATACTCTGATGCTAGCAAAAGTTACAAATTATCTTGGCCTCACTTTTACCTAGGTAAATGGCACATTTTATTCAATGTAATCCAAAAAAGCTCCATTGGTAGGAAGAATCAAGGATGCTCAGGTTGCACTAGCTGACTACCTAGACAAGAAGATATTCCTGAGTATTTTGGTGGCAGACATCCCAGCCTCTTTTGGTATGTTGTTGAGTAGAAGTTTTTGCAGAGACCTAGGTGGAGATATAAAAATTGATTAATCATCTACAACTATCCGAATGAAAGGAGAAATGAAGAAATTTTTGCCAGTCGGGAAAATGAAATTCACAGTAAGGAAATCCGATGATCCAAGAGATAACATCCTCTTTCAAAATTGTGGCCTAGCAAAATACTTCCTTACATGACAAAAGGAAGAGAACTTGCCACTCGTCATGGAGGAAGAAGAAGATCATACGTGGACAATGGAGTTTGATGGCATTCATTCTAGAGAAGGTTCAGGAGTTGGTGTAGTATTATACTCTCACTCCAATGAGATATATCCTTTTGCCTACAAGTTACAATTTGATAATACAAACAATACTGCTGAGTATGAAGCATTGATTTTAGGCATGAATGCAACAGAGGACATTGGAATCAAGAAGATGAGATGTAAATGTGATGTAGAGGTTGTGGTGAAGAAGGTCCACCAACAATATCAGGTAAAAAATCCAACACTCGGGCACTATAAAAACATAGTGTGGAATTGCATTGAATCCTTTCATACATTCTCCATTGAAGCTATCCCTAGGGAACAAAATTAAAAGGATAATTCTCTAGCAATGTCAGCTTACTTAGTGACTCCTCATCCTTATTTTGGAAAGGATAAAGTGACCATTGAGATGGTGTGCAGACCCAGCATACCAGACAATGCAAATCATTGGCAGGTCTTCAATGATGATAATCATATCCTAGCCTTCTTAGAACAAAGGGATAAATTCAATACTATGTTCTTTGAAGGAAATGAAATCCCACACCATGAATCAACCCTCAAAGATGAGAAGGAAGAAATTGAGGGAATTGATGAAGAGGGAGTAATCAAACTACAAAGGAAAAAAAATCCCCAAAGGCCTAGCTTCTTTGGAGACATCTTGATAAGCATGATAGTTTCATCAATCGAAGAAAAATAGCTTTCTTGGTGCTCATCTGATTTTGATCAAGAAAACATTGGCACTCAGAGAATCCAAGGATGGTTAAACGTGGTAAATTATTCATCATTAGAACGTTAAATTTCAATCCAAAGGCTACACCCCATATCCTCCCCTTCCAAGCAAGACTACATTTGATAAGGGAACCAACACCAAAAAGTAGCAAAAACCTCTACCATTTAAGTCCTCACTGCTCCTAGAAACTCTCGCCTCATCTAACCCATAACTAATTGACTTTGTGGAGCAATGCAAGGAAAACTAAAAAGTTAAACTCTTGAGATTGATACCTGAAAAAAAACTATCTTTGAGATTGAATTACCTGCAAAACACATCCTACCCAATTTGATAGATTACATCAAGTAGCTTCTTGGTAGTAACACTTTTTCTTCAAGCCTAATCTCTAAATGCCTATTATCCCACACCATCCATACCACCTTCTCAAAACATGTTAGCACTCAGTGCCTCCAACACCAACAGAGTTGAGCATTTTTACCTATCACTTCTCATCAAAGGCTTCCAGTTGAATAATTGCATCATATACTTTTGAGCCTCAGATACTCTGATGCTAGCAAAGTTACAAATTATCTTGGCCTCACTTTTACCTAGGTAAATGGCACATTTTATTCACTGTAATCCAAAAAGCTCCATTGGTAGGAAGAATCAAGGATGCTCAGGTTGCACTAGCTGACTACCTAGACAAGAAGATATTCCTGAGTATTTTTGGTGGCAGACATCCCAGCCCTCTTTTGGTATGTTGTTGAGTAGAAGTTTTTGCAGAGCCCTAGGTGGAGATATAAAATTGATTAATCATCTACAACTATCCGAATGAAAGGAGAAATGAAGAAATTTTTTGCCAGTCGGGAAACTGAAATTCACAGTAAGGAAATCCGATGATCCAAGAGATAACATCCTCTTTCAAAATTGTGGCCTAGCAAAATACTTCCTTACATGACAAAAGGAAGAGAACTTGCCACTCGTCATGGAGGAAGAAGAAGATCATACGTGGACAATGGAGTTTGATGGCATTCATTCTAGAGACGGTTCAGGAGTTGGTGTAGTATTATACTCTCACTCCAATGAGATATATCCTTTTGCCTACAAGTTACCAATTTGATAATACAAACAATACTGCTGAGTATGAAGCATTGATTTTAGGCATGAATGCAACAGAGGACATTGGAATCAAGAAGTTGAGATGAAAATGTGATGTAGAGGTTGTGGTGAAGAAGGTCCACCAACACTATCAGGTTAAAAACTCCAACACTCGGGCTACTATAAAAACATAGTGTGGAATTGCATTGAATCCTTTCATTACATTTCTCCATTGCAGCTATCCCTAGGGAACAAATTACAAGGCTACTCTCTCAGCAATGTCAGCTTACTTAGGGACTCCTCATCCTTATTTGGAAAGGAATAAAGTGACCATTGAGATGGTGTGCCAGACCAAGCCATTACCAGACAATGCAAATCATTGGCAGGTCTTCCATGCTGATATCCTATATCCCAGCCTTCTTAGAACAACGGGCATAAATTCATACTATGTCTTTGAAGGACATGAAATTCCCCACCATGAATTCAACCCTCAAGATGCGACGGGAAGAAACTTGAGGGAATTGATGAAGAGGGAGTAATCAAACTAAAAGGAAAAAAAATCCCCAAAGGCCTAGCTTCTTTGGAAGACATCTTTGATAAGCATGATAGGTTCATCCAAGAGAAAGAAAAATAGTCTTCTTGGTGCTCATCTGATTTTGATCAAGAAAACATTGGCACTTCAGAGAATCCAAGGATGGTTAACGTTGGTAAATGATTCTCATTAGAAGAGAAGAGAAAGTTTGTTGCTCTACTAAAAAAGTACTCAGATGTCCTAGCCTACTCCTATGATGAACTCAATTCTTTTCAGCCAAAGGAAATGCATCAGTCCATTCCTTTGAAGTAAGGAGCCAATCCCTTCAGGAAAAAAAAAATGCCCTATAATCCAAAGATTTCCGATGTTATAAAATAAGAGGTGACAAAGATGCTCAATACTAAAATCATTTTCTCCATTCACCATTCAACATGGGTGGCTAACATTTTGCCAGTAAGGAAGAAGAATGGGGAAATAAGGATTTGTGTAGACACCCGAAATCTAGATCAGGCATCTCTCAAAGACAACTAACCTCTTCCAATCATGGATCATATTTTACAAATAGTCACTGGATATGAGATTCTCTCTTTTCTTGATGGATTCTCAGGGTACAACCAAATCAAGGTGGTAGAAGAGGATTGCAACAAAATAGCCTTAACAACACCTTGGGGCACTTTTTCCTACAACAAAATGCCTTTTGGCTTGATCAATGCTGGATTATCTTTGTAAAGGGAAATGGACTTGGCCTTTAAAGATTTGAAACACTAAATTGTCATTTACCGTGATGAACTCAAAGT
Organism: Taxus chinensis; assembly: GCA_019776745.2. Classification (NCBI taxonomy): domain Eukaryota; kingdom Viridiplantae; phylum Streptophyta; class Pinopsida; order Cupressales; family Taxaceae; genus Taxus; species Taxus chinensis. The sequence goes on from CM034151.1 coordinate 196,650,121, forward strand.
TTTTCAAATAGGAGGGGAGATCATATTAGTCATTTCGAGAAAGTCCATGCAAGGTGTAGGAAATATGGCATTTATCTAAATCGAAACAAGTGCATCTTTGGAGTCACAGAAGGCAAGTTGTTGGGACACACTGTGAATGAACATGGAGCACACATTGATCCTCAGAGGGTTAGATCTATTCAAGCACTAGCCTTACCAACCAACAAGAAGGGAGTTCATTCATTCTTTGGAAAGATAAACTCCCTTCGTCATTTTGTGCCTGAGTTTTCTGAATTGACTAAGCATATAACTTCAATGATGAAAACTCAAGCAAGTTTCAAGTGGAATAAGGAAGGAAAAACAACATTTGAGGAGATCAAGAAAGCCATTTCCAAAGCTCCAACTCTTGTATCCCTAGATTTAAACAAGGAGCTCATCATGTATTGCTATGCATCAAAACATACACTCTCTTTTGTCCTTTTTTATAAAAATTATGAAGGTTTTCAAGCCCCCATTGCTTTCATGAGTTGTCCTTTGAAAAATCATGAGCTAAATTACAAAAAATTAGAGAAACATGCCTACGTAGTGGTCAAAGCTGTTAAAAGTTTCACATTCTACATTCTCGATTCTCATACAGTGGTGATGGTCCCTAGAAGTACAATCAAGTCCATTTTGACCCAACAAGATCCTGGGGCTAAGAGAGGAAGTTGGATTGCAAATACCCAAGAGTATGAATTGGAAATTAGACGCTCTAATCTGGTAAGAGGAAGTGGTTTGTGCAAGCTAATTGCTGAAGATGAAGCTCTCAAGGCTCAACAGGGAGAAAAATATGGTGTTTTCTTAACCTGTTAAGAAGAAATTCCACAAGCACTCTTTGTCCCCACTATTGATAAGTGGTATGCTTACATCGCTTACTACCTCACTTATGGAGAATTCCCTTCTCTTATTGATTACAAAAAAATGAGGACACTCAAGCTAAAGGCATCCAAGTTTGTGATCTAGAATCATGCACTTTAAAAGAGAGGCGTAGATGGTGGTTTCCTCAATTGTGTAGATAAGGAGCAGCAAGAAAAGCTGCTCAAGGCATATCATGATCAAGCCTGTGGTGTACATTTTTCAGCTATGGTCACCACACATAACATCCTCAGAGGGAGATATTATTGACCCTCCATATTTTTAGAAACTCAAGATTGGGTTTCCAAATGTAAATCATGTCAACAAATTGTTGGAAAGCCGCAATTAGATGCATTGCCACTCAGGCATGTGCTGATTGAAGAACCATTTAAGAAATGAGGTCTAGATTTTATTAGTTCTCTAAATCCATATTCTAGTGTAGAGCATAGTTATGTACTCATTGTATCTGATTACTTCACTAAATCATTGGAAGCCATCCCAACCAATTAAGCCAACTCTGAAATAGTCTACAACTTCATCAAGGAAAATACCATTGTTCATTTTGGGATACCAAAGAAAAATTTTGTATACAATGCCACCTATTTCTCTTCCAAGGAGCTCACCTAATTTTTTTATTGCTTTGGAATCTCCCTATCTCACTCTTTTGACTACTACCCACAGGGAAATGGGCAAGTTGAGTCAAGTAACAAGAAGATTGTGACCATTGATCGCAAGTTAGTAGATGAGAATCAAAGGAAATGGCACAAGAAGCTATATGATGCATTGTGGGCCTATAGGATCACTTCTAAGAAGGCAATTGTTTTGTCACCTTTCCAAATGTTGTATGGAGTTTAGGTAGATATTCCCCTCACAATTGAGATGCTCACTCTTAAGTTGCTGCAAGAAAAAGAAGATTGTCAATACAAAGACTTCATTGACAAGAGAATCCTCTTCCTAGAGAAGTTGGAAGAAAGTAGATTCCAAGTGGTGGATAGAATTAAGGAGCATCAGTTGAAAATGAAGAAAAGTTTTGACAAGAAGGCCAAAGAAAGGAATTTCAAAGTTGGGTATTTGGTCCTGTTGTGGGACAAGAGAAGAGAACCAAAGGGTAGCCATGGAAAGTTTGATTCATTTTGTTTGGGCCCATTCCAAATTCATAGAGCTTATGGTGAGAATGTTTTTCTCCTCTCTTCCTTGTCTAGAACGCCATTGGAATTTCCTCGAAGTGGGAAATAATTGAAATTTTATCATCAGTGAAAGCGGGTTTTCCCCCGTCTTGTACCATAGGTGTTTTACGTAGGTGTGTTTTCCCTTTTTTGTTGCGTTGTTTTGGTTTAAGTTTTGTTTGGTCTTTTTGTGTGTGGTTTGGCTTATGTGTTTCTTCCTTCTTCCATTCTTTAGCATAATTGTACATGAATATGCAAGGCTCAATGGATAAGGCATTGGTCAATGTAATATGTTTTGAAACTTGAGATTCTTGATCCTCATGTCATGCCCTAGCCATGCCCATTTCATGCCATGACCCCAAAGTAGAGCAAGTTGTTGTCTCCTAAAAAATGCTCTCCGTTTTCATAGCCAAATTCATATTTTTTGAGCTTATCTCCTTTTTTGGTGTTTAAGCCAAGTTTGAGATTCAAGAATTTAGCAAAATTCGTGCCCTAGTGTATTTTAAATCTCTATTTTCCTCATTTTGAGAAATCCTCCATTTCTCGGTCTGTGCACGTAATATCTTCTTTCTAAGCTCCATATTTTTATCAAAATTATTCACTTGTTCTATGGATTGGGTCATCAAATCATTTATTTTCCTCCATGCCTCTAGTTTGTGATGGAAATTTGAAAATTGGACTCAAAATGGTTAATTTTTCTTCCTTTGTGTATTTTCCACAATCGGGATGACAGGCGTCTTTTCCTCATCCAATTGTGACCTTAATGAACATAGGTACATGGTCAGATCCTATTGGATGGGAAGGAACATGCTTTTTTGTGAACTTAACACTTTTGGTCACTTTTGGAAAAAGTGGTAAATTTTCCCGGAGGGACACTTGGGACCCGAAAAGCCGAAATTGCTGATTACGGAAAAAGTAGAAGTTTTTGTCCCATGCTGCACAAGTTCACGAGGGACACTTGGGACCTGAATAGCTAAAATTTTTTACCATGGAAAAAGTAGAAGTTTTTGTTCCAGGCTGTATAAGTTCACAAGGGACACTTGGAGCACGAAAAAGTTGGATTAGCTAAAAAATTCAAAAGTGAGAGATCAGGCCGGCGGAGGAAATTGAGTTTTTGAGCCTTTTTCCAAAAAAGGCTAAAATGTTAGAAAAGATCTGCAAGCCCATCTCCAACCAAAATGTGTCACGTGTTCTAGTCAAATCAAAGCAGTGGGTCAATGGATAAATTTGTGTTTTTGAGCCTCTTTCCAAAAAAGGTGAAAAGTTAAAAAGTAACCCGCAACCCTGATCAGGGTTTAAAGGGAAAAATTCAAAGTTGAAGCCCGCAGGGAGAAAGTCAAAGGTGAAGCCTGCCACTGAAAATTCAAAGCAGGAGAGTGGAATGGCGGAGAACTTTCAGTTTTTTAGCCTTTTTCCAGTAAAGGTTAAAATGTTTAGAAAAGAGTTGTGACCCCGTCTCCAACCAGAACGTGCCACATGTCCTAGTCGAATCGGAGTAGTGGGCCGATGGAGGAAATTGAGTTTCTAGTCCTTTTTCCAAAAAATGTCAAAATGTTGAGAAAAGGGCTGCGATCCCATTTCTAATAAGAACGTGCCACTTTTCTAAGTTGAAAATTCAAAGCAGGGCTACGGGCCAATTTGTTCCAAACTGCCAAATCTCAAGAAAAATCACAAAATGTGAAAGGTTTCCCCTGTAACTACTCCAATCCCTTCCTACCACGTGGATGACCTGATTTCAAATATATAGGAGAAAATTAAATGGTCTATATTTAAATTGGAAAATCAAATGTAATAGTTACTTTGCAAGATCTGGTTTTTAACTGACCATGAGTGTTTTCTTCAGAACAAAGGAGTTTGAAAAGGTGTTGAGGATTTTTGAAGTTGTAACGAATTCTTGCGATGAATATAATCACTTCTTGATGTCATTCAAAGGTGCATGATTGATTTTCAAAAATACCATAGTTCTCTATACCTAGAAAAGACAAAAATTGCCTTTCTTCTTCTATTTTCTCTTCTTCCTCAAATTTCTTCCATTGTCAAGCTATGCACAAAATCTGCTTGATCTTCAATGATGAAAAAAAGGAATTATTGACTTTTTGATTGATGAATTTATTGGTACTTTGTGACCAATGAGTTTCATTTAGTCTTGTAGCTTATCATGTAGATTTATTTTTCTTCTAATTATAAATTCATGTAAATGAAATTTCTAATTAATGTTTGTGGGCATCTGATAGTGTACTCATAACAATAGTTTCTCCTATCTCCGATCTCACTCCCTTTCCACTTCTTAAACAAAGTTCTTCTCTAGTGATAAATTTCTAGATTTGCCATAAGGTCAGTGGAGTGCCCCTATTGGATCTCCAGTCGAAAAGCCACCATTGAAATCCAATTTTTCACGTATGCACATACAAAAGCTATCCCGTTCAAGTAGAGGGACTTAGATTCCCATAGCGTTCACTTGAAACTCACCAATTTTTCCACAAAACAAATTTTATCGGCAACATTTATCAATATGAGACCTTAGATTTAGGTTTTATCTAAAGATCCCTAATTATCCTTATGATGCTTTTTTATTCTTTTCTTTTCCCTAAACTCTTGATTTTCTCATTTCTGATTTGCATGCTGAACAAGGGGAAGCCATGGAAGTATTAGGGGAAACCATGGAGAAATTTATTTTCGATAAATTTTTGCAAATGGGAGGAAAATGTTCCCCCATTTTTATCTCTATTCCATTATTTCATTAGAATTGTAGTGTGTAGATTATCTCATATTTTATTATATGAATCCAACCCAAGATATGGTTGTGGGTATTGATTTGATCACATTTTCTTGAGTTGAACATTTGGGAAAATCCCATTTTATTTGGTCTAGGGTTTCTTTACACTTATGTATGTATGTATGTACGTATGTATGTATATGCATGTGTGTGTGTGTGTGTTTAAGATAGATCTACATTCTGTTCACATATATATTAATTTAAGTCACTGGTTTGGGTTGAAAATACATTTTTTGACAAATATTTTCACGCAAGGTGACCAGTGTCGGTCGCCTAACCGGTCACGGTTTTTACTATGCTACTGACGTCGGTATGGTTGTCGACGCCGATTATTGTGAATCCAGCACAGTTTTTAAAAATATACACATCTGTATATATTCTCAAATATATACATCTGTATATATTTTACAAAAGTTCAATTTTATAATAATCTATGTTTTGCATTTTCTAAGCAATAGAATTCATGCAACTAAGTGAAAAGTTAAATTTTATAAGACTATATACAGTTTACTAAGACCAATGTCAATTTATGTTCTTCCGACGCCGGTTGGCCGACTGTCGTCGGTCACTGTGCAAAATAATTTGTTTTATAAAAGCATATATACAAATATATATATTATACAACACACACACACACACACACACACACACACACACACACACACACACACATATATATATATATATATATATATATATATATATATATATATATATAATCTCAGCATTCTATTTACTTTATTAATTTAACATAATACTCAGACAAACTAACAACTTATTTCTTGATTTAAATCACAAAACAAGTAACTTTTCCTTTGCAACATTGTATAAAATTTGACTACAATGGTTCATTTCCAACCATAATGCATTTACTCTTTAAAGGAGAGAAGGAAATTAATTTACTAAGTGCAAGCTTCTTTCCTTTTCACAAACAAGAATGACAACCATTTCAATAAGGAAACAAGTATAGGCTTCCATATATTTTCTAATATAAAACCATTTTAAAAATGAAGGCATAAGGAAAACTTTTGATTTTTTTCCAGATTTTGGAGGGTGAACATTTCCACTAATTACAACTCACTCAAATTATTTTTTCAACCATTTCTAATGCATATCGTAATAATTAAATTTACATGAAATCTTTTTAAAACACAAGTATATATAAGCCTTCCACTCAAAGGTGAAAACAACATGATGAATTTTACAAAATAAATTTCTCTTTCTTTGTCTTCTACAAAATGTACTCTCATCCAAGGCAACAACTTGAGATCCAAAGTCTTTTCTTCATCTCCAAATCACAACAACAAGGAAGGGGGTGTAGGCAACACTCACCTCCTCAAGCCTTTATTCCAATGAGAAGGAGAGGCCATCCTTTTCATTGGCCCTCGAGCCCCAAAACAGAAGTAATGAGGGATAGTAAAAAACCATATCAACTATTTACAAATTATTCACAATAAAAACACTCGTACTAACAATTTGCAACACAACAAGCATAATAAAAAATGGCAACAACATACAATTTTCCCTAGCACAAATGCTTTAAAATCTAAGCCAAGGGAGAAGATAATTATGGGGAATGCCTTATGCCTCTGAATGGGTTTAGTGTCCACCTTAAAAGCCTCCAAAAAATTCATCCACATAACCAACATAAAACTCTTATCCCTCCCTCTATATCTTATCTCTCCCTCAATCTCTTATCACTCCCTCAAATGAAACATATCAAGATAAGTAATAAATATTTCTTATTATCACAAGGTGGGACACCCAACCCAAGATCCCTCCAAATGCATATAAAAAACTCTTATCCCTCCCTTAAAAGGTCCCCATTTTCCTTCTCCCACACATCCTTAAGGTTAAACTACCCCAAATCCAAAACAACACAACATTCATTCATTTTACATACAACACACAACAAGTAAAATAACAATGCAAGATTAAAGGCCCTTCCTTGCCATTACAAGAATTTTCAATCCACAAGTATAAGCTCCAAGATTTTCCAAGTCCAAGACAAAGCTCAAATACAATCTCCCAACAACCACTCAAGCAAGCTCCTCCAAAATGAAAGTGTGAAAATAAAACATGTAACCCCCAAAACACCAAAATATTTTACAAAAATAGAAAATGAGGATAGAGTGGTGATGTTGATCCATGTAGGATGCCACATCACTTCTCCTCCAATCCACTTCATCAATTCAAACACCAAGCCCAAGACTCATAAATTGGTGGGTGAGGATATGACAAGTTTCCTTCCAAACACAAACCACTACTCCATGCTTCTAAGGAAAATATTCAGTAAGTTGTAAGAAAGTGCAATTAATTCCACTTTTTCTTTCAAAAAAAACCTAATGATGCCTAAAATAAACCCCTCACATCATAGGTATATTTGGTGGGTGATTTAAAGAGGTATTTGACAAGATTAACTTGTCCCACAAGCCTCTAAAAGTGGCTCATAAGCCCAAATTTGAGATTAGAAAAGTAAGGTTGAGTACACAAAACCAAAATCAATAAAATCCCTTTCAAATCCACAATGTAACAATGACTATCTACCAAAATTGAATTCCCCTTGCTCACATCCCAACTTAGCATAATCAAATGATTAATTAACTTAACAAAAGCATAATAACCTAAGAAAATAAATAGGTGGAAATACGTTAAAATAAAAAAGATCGCATACTCACAAAATAATTTAAAAAGATAGAGGGAAAAATAACACATTAAACCCATGGTCATATTTGAGATTACCACTTCCCATGGGGACCTCCAAACATAATAAAAAATATACATAGCACAAAGTTTCCAAGGTGACCATGTAACCAATATACAATATTCTTTCATGGTTGGTCTCGTATCTCCTTCTTGTTTATTGTGATGTATTTTCCTGCAAAAATCAAAACAATACCTCTTCGTCCTCAAGGCCACATCAAATACATCAAAACAAAATAAAATGCATATCTATCACATTAACATCCAATAAAATATACACATATCTAAATCATCATCAAGATAAGAAATTCTATTAATTGTTTACGCTAAATATTTCAATTTTACCATTTCATCAACATCAAAGAGATCACAATACTAGCTCGATCATCTAACAAAATCAATACGTAAAGAATCCAAAGTGTCAATATATATGTGTATAGTAATAACACTAAATCATCATCAACACTGAAATATATATACATGCTTCTAGGAGTCCATATAACAATATGATTCATGAAATATCAATAATCCAAAATATTTATCTTGTCTATCAACATGAAAATCAAAATATAATGACAATGTTCATCTATTAATGTCTGATAATCAAAATATGACAATAATGTCCATGTATCTAATCAACAATAGTCAAAATCATAGTATAATAAGTGTCAAAGAGAAGTGGGCATTACATCCCCCTCCCCTTAGACTCGACTTCCTCTTGGAAGTCATTAGAACAAGTGTGGGAACTGGGCTCTCAGAAAAGTAGGGTCCTCCCAAGTAGTTGATGTCTCGTCATAACTATCCCACTCGACGCACACCTGATCAATCTCTCACCCTCAAAGGTCCAGGGTCTTACGCTTTATAATGCATACAGGATCCACCATAACATGTCCCTACTCTTTTATCTATAATTTGGTCCAATCAAATATATGAGAAGGATCTAGAATTTATCTCCATAACACAGAAAGATGGAAAACATCATGGACACGAGATAAGCTAGGTGGTAAGGCTAAGCGGTAGGCTAAGGGATCGATCCACTCTAAGATCTCAAATGGACCCACAAATTTTAGAGCTATCTTAGATCCTTTTTCTAATGGATGAGGCTCTTATGAGGCCTGAATCTCATAAATATCTTTGAGCCCACCTCATAACTACGGTCAACCCTCCTCTGGTATGCATACTTATTCTTCCTATCCTACACCTCATGCAATAATTTTTTGATGAAGATAACTAGCAGCTCCATGTCTTCTGACATAGCTGGTCTAAGAGTGACCATGTCCTCTAACCTATCCCAACTCAATGGAGTCTTACACTCTCTTTCATACAAATCCTTGAATGGTGCCATGCCAATGGAACTCTGAAAGTTGTTATATGCAAACTCTACCATAGATATAGGTACTCCTCCCATCATGAGTTGATGATCCATGACCTACATATGAAGCATGTCCTCTAAAATATGGTTCACCCACTCTATCTTACCATCTATCTCTGGGTGATAGGCTATACTAAAATTAATCCTTGTTCTAAGAGCATGTTACATGGTAGTCCAAAAATGTGAGGTGTACAAGGGATCACGGTAAAAAATAATCTTCCACAAAATCCCATAAGTATGATTATCTCATCCAAGTACACTTGCATCTCCACACTAGCTGTATAGGTGGTCTTCACTGGAGAAAAATGAGCCACTTTCTTCAATCTATCCACCATGACCATGATAGCGTTGTGGTGGTATCTCAATATAGGTACCCATAATATAAAATCCATGGAAATGGTGTCCCATTTCCATTTTGGTATAGCATTCGGGTAAAGAAGGACATGTGGATGTTGATTCTCATTCTTCACCCTCTGGCACTCCAAACATCGAGACATAAACTAGGATATATCCTTCTGAAGTCCAATCCAATGATACAACCGTATCAATGTGGCATAAATCTTCTTCACCCTTGGAAGGGTTGAATACGGTGCACGATGTGCCTCTAGACTAAGATATTCCACCTCAAATATCCATCCCTAGGTACATAAATCTTACCTTTGTGTCTGATAATTCCATCTAGCTCCAGTGTTAATCCCTCAAAATTCCCCTTAAGGGGTCTCTGAGACTCAATATTTGCTCTAGCTGAAAGGTAGAAGTTATCATGTGAAAGCTACTGTATGATCATGATCCTCAAGTCTGTGTCCACTGATGTAGCCATAACCAAATCCCTCTGATGAATCAAAGCAACAACAACTACATTCTCTTTGCCCTTCACATGCTCTATCTCCATATCATACTCACATAACAGCTCCATGCAACTTCATTAACAGGAATTGAGATTAGGTTGTGTGAAGAGGTGTCATAGGCTCAAATGATCTATCCTGAGAATGAACCTCCTTCCTAGAAGAAAATTTCACCATCAAACCAAGGCATGAACCATTGTTGCAAGCTCAAGATCATGAGTCATATAATTGAGTTCATAATCCTTTAGTTTGTGAGACTCAAAAGAAACTACTCGGCCATCCTAAATCAATACTCCTCTTATCCCTTCCAATGAAGCATCTGTACAAATAAAGAAATACCTCTTTTGATCTGTCACTACTAGGATAGGTGTTTTAGTAAGTCATTCCTTCAAAGTCCTAAAGGTCTTCTCATAAATGTTTGACCAAACAAACTTCTTCCCTTTCCACTGTAGGGAAGTGATGGGATAAGCAATGCATGATAAGTCCTGAACAAATATCCTATAGTATCATGATAATTCCATGAAGATGCATACATCTGTCACACTATAAGGTATTGTCCAATCCATGATATCTCTAATATTGGAATGATCGATTGTGATACCTTCCCTAGAAATAATGTGGCCTAAATACTAAACCTCTAACTTCAAGAACGTGCACTTCTCTAGATTCCCATAAAGTTGTTACTCTTAAAGACACTGCAGAACCTATCGAAAGTGCCCCTAGTGCTCCTCACGCATGCATGAGTATATAAATATGTCATCAAGGTATGATCATGAATTGATCTAAAAATTTCCTTAACATGGCAATCATCAAACTCATGAACATTGTGGGGGCATTCCTCAGACCAAATGGAACAACTGTGAACTCGTAATGGCCATATCTCATGAAGATAGTTGTTCTATGAATATCCGCTTCTGAAATCCTCATCTGATGATAACCTCAATTAAGTTCTATCTTGGAAAACATTTCATCCCCCTTCATCTGATCAAATAAATTATCAATACGTGGAAGCAAGTAATGATTCTTGATCATTACTTTGTTTAGTTGTCTATAATCTATACACAATCACAGTGATCTATCCTTCTTCTTCAAAAAAATCACCGGTGCACCCTAAAGAGATACACTAGGATGAATTAGGCCTTTATCAAGAAGGCCCTCCAACTATAACTTCGTATCACAAAGCTCAAGACTAGTCATCCTATATGGACACGTGTGAGATAGGATCTTCTCTAGGAACTAAATCTATAGTGAAAATCTATCTCACATCAGGGGAGGTAGGATATGTAACTCACCTGGGAAAAAAATCTATAAACTCCCTCAAAACATGATGATCATCAAGTGAAGGCCCACTAAACTAGTCCTCTGACCTGTCACTGACTGGTAATAACATACAACTGACATCCCCGTCATGTAAATCATATTAGTTGCATAGCAGATATAGTGAAAATAGAGATAGGCCTCATAACACCAACTATCACTGACTCAACTCCCAAATCATCTACACAAGATATAACCTTACTGTAACAATCAACTCTAGCTTTGTGTGTAGATAACCAATCCATACCCAAAATGACTCCATAAGAACACAAGGGAAGGATCCGAAGATCCAAGGTCATGGTGAAGGTTACCATGTCAACTATACACTCCTTTACTAAGGAGTCCACTATGAGCTTGGCTCTAGAAGCCATCTCAACATCCCAACTATGACCTTGTTTAACTACAACTAGCTTGAACCACTCTACTAATGATGTAGAAATGAAGAATCAGTAGAGCTTGAATCAAATAAAATAGAGGTAAAAATACCACCAATTCTACCTGTGATCTCAATCATGTTTCCCTGATTCTCTATCTAGTGGTTCTTCACTACTATATAAATCCCTTGGCATGATTTCATGTAACCTACTATAGGTTTAGAAATAGTTCGCTTACCCTTTTTATTAGGGTTCTACAGATACTCTCTCCAATTGTGTCCAAGTACAGTACAACCATAACAACTACCATTCTCCCTTCAATGAGAAATAACTCCCCCTAGTGCTCTAGTCTATGGATTTTTTTGGCTGATGTGGACAAACTCCAATTGACTGATCTTTGGTTGTTTTTGTGTCCTAACGTATCCTCTAGATGGAGGCCCTATACTCTGCCCTCTTTTTACATCAAATCTATATAGAGGTTTATATGTGGGACAGATTTGTTGCTGCCGCTGTAGATGTGACTGTTGTGGCAGATTGAAGGAATATTATGCTAAAACATGTCCACAACAAGGAGGATTCCTCCTCAACCAAATATCCCGCATCTGCTAAATTAAGCTCCTCACTCTATCTCTAGCATGTTGTGTGTTCCCCTTGTTCTCCTTTACAATGTATGCCTTCTCAACGACCTCAGCTAATACTTGTGGAAAATGCATGCACACTGCCCCTCCCATTTCTAAATTTAGACCCCTTGATGAAACTGTGAATACTAACCTTCTCCTCTTACATGTAGTTGACATACTGCAACAAGTCCAAAAACTGACTCTCATACTCAGGAATTGTCATGGATGTGTGTTGTAGGTCATGGAACACATCGATCCTCTACTGAATGAATCATCTGGATAAGTATCAACTCCTGAATTTCCCCTCTAATATCTCCCATGTCACAGTGTTTGATTCTTTGTGGAGCTTCTTTTCGTTAGTCCTCCACTAAACTCCTTCCCCATCCCTCAGGTGATGAATTGCGAAACGAGCCTTCATGTTGGTAGAATAAATACATAACTTGAAGTATCGATGTGAGGCATATAAATATAAAAAATATTTTAGATATGATCAGTCATGTTCGTATTTCTACCTCTATATCCCTCCTCATGGTCATCTCTCTATCTAGCGATCCCAGATACATCAGCCCTATCTCTGTGCTCTCACAGTGGTGAATCTGGTTAACTATATCCACATGGGATTTTTTCACTCTATACTCCTCAATGTGTCATGGAGGGGCATGATCCTCAACTGATGGCTCTTTTTCATGCCGGCAAGGTCGTCTTCCTACTAAACCTCCACATATAACTTCACTTACCTCTTGTAACCTCTATAAGATCTGTGACAATATAGAAGGGACTGCCTACTTTTGGGGTGGTATATATAACACAACTTGATAGAACTCCTCATTTGATCTGATCATCCTGCACAGACCAAGGTGAGAGTTAGTTCATCATCATCTTGGTTTGTTTCAGTTTACTAAGTTCCTACATTTTCACTTATCAACAATGTTCTATGTTCTAGATGTAAAGTTGTGTTAGGTTTACTTTTAGTGTTTCCATGTGTGCCCAAGGGTCCAAGCATTGGACACATGGTTTTGATACCAAGTGTAATACCAACAAAAAGGACGCACCAAATAAGGTCAAACTCCATTGATTACTAGGGAAAAATTACAGAATATATATATATATATACATATATATATATATATATATATATTATATATATACATATATATATATATATATATATATATATATATATATATATATATATATATATATATATTTGTTTTAAAAGAGATAACATTAGTTACAAATAATTTAAATTCCCATTAATAAATTCTACATAGCCATAAGGTTGTCAAAATTAAATTAATAATTAAATATTATTAATGAATTCCCCGAAAAAAACATTTCAGGATTTAATCCCCTTCTATAGTTTCCAATAATTTCCATTTAAAATAAATTGACTAACTTAATATCATGATTTTACCTTATTTAAAATCCTATTAAGTTTATTAGAGGTTATTTCCTAAGTGGATTTAAAATTTTCTTCCCATAATAATTGTTATCTCTCTAAAGTGCACCCTAGTTGAGATATGATTGTAGGGGTTCTATGGTTGCTTGATCTCTCACTTTCATAGATACAATGGAGACACCTAAGGTTTGTGGGTATACCTATTGTTGAAGTGAGTCTCAAGTAACAAGGCCGATTCCTTATAGATGTATCATAAACTAATTTTTTACTGGTTTTGAGGGTGAAAATTTGACTGTAACTGATATTGAAATGGGTGATACATGAAACTTGGTTAGGGCTTTGAGTGAGTATATGCACAGTAAAATTGAGAATGACTTTTAGATGCACGAACCAATGGGTTTCATCAGAATATTAAGTAAAACACTTATGTATTGAGGGATAAATCACAACAACACAACAACACAACAAGATAAACATGTGCACTAAGACTATGAAGAAAATACTAGATTCACTGTAAGGTAAAATGATTAATCAGGGAATTAACATTCACAAGAATTAATGGAAAGATACACACCACTGCAAATAATTGGAAAGACCAAAACTAGTTATCTTTTAAGGCAAAATTGGCAGAAAAATGCTTCAACACTCTTGTGTCCAAAATTCCTCCTATGTGCCTTGCTAGTGCACACAATATATAGTAAAATTATTCACCCAACCCCCTAAGAATAGTCTAATTCTAAATCACAATTGCATGATATTATTAGCCTCCATCATCAATAAATAAAAGGCTAAAATAAACATGCAAGATGATTACAATGGGGGCAATAATAGCCTTTTAATTCTAAAAAAATAATCCAACTCAAACTAATTTGACTGCTACATGAATACTATAGACTAAATTCAGAGAAAATATGGTATTTTGGATTAATAAATAATTGATATTCTTAGCCTTTCCTTTAGCTGCAAGTAACCCTTCACATGCCAGTGAGGTATAGGTTTGTCTTCTAGCCACTTGTCTTCTTTTATAAGTCAACCTCAAACTGTTGTGACCCCTGTTCTGTCGTATATGCATGAATGGTATAATTTGTCTTGACCTGGAAATTCCACCTATGCACATGCAAAAGTAATATTCTCCTCCTTAGAAAAATCAAAAGGTGAATAATCAAAATTGCTTGTTCCTCAAGTGAGCATAAGTCCATGCAAATTTTCATGATCATGTGATCTCCTTTTCATTATTGACAATCGTGGACTATAGACTATAGTCTTTACCTTGATCATTGTGACTTTTTACTTAATCATGGCATAAGATATAGTCTAAGGTAACGTCAACAACAATGCTTTATTTCAAAAGGGGCCCTTCCCCAAGAGGGCTCGACCCATACTCATATTGTCGATGGTGGTTTTGATCCTGGTCCAATTAAGGTTTGCTGAGAATCTGATATGTGTGCATATTTTACCCCAGTATTTGGGTTTCCTAATTAGTGTTGAGTTAGGTAACCAAAAATGGATGCATCCCTACTTGTTTCACATTTTCATTAGATCAACTTCGAGCAAGTGAAGCTCTGCAAAAAGTTTTTTCAGCCCGTCACCATTGATGAATATTTGAGCTTCTTATTTTTTTATTCTTTATTCTATGAGGTCATCCTTCACCATTTTTGAGGAAACTCAGGAAATCCTATTCTTCCATTGTTAAGACCATTGTTTCTTCCAAGATTGACTCTGTTGTTTCGAGCTCGAGGTGATCGTATAGTCAAACGGATTCTATTTCCTATCTGTGAACGCCATTGTGCCTTCTATGCTTGATCAAATTTCACTATTGAAGGTTTTCATTCTAAGATATATGGGCAGAAGGGCAAGCTCGAGTTTTATCAGATGTAGGTCTAGTTCGAGATAGGGTTTCGTGATGGATCATTTTATTGACGACTCGACCATTATTATTGAAACATTATTTCCTAGCTTATGAGTGGAACTCCTTCGAAGTTAACTCTGGATTCATCTTGTTTTGAATATTTTAGTTCTTTTTCAGATACATACGGCCTTCAGTTTTTACGAGTTTGATCTTCTACGTTTTGTCCTTGGAGTTTTATTTTCTTTGCTAGGTTGACCTGGTTTCGACTCTCTCTACGTAGCTCTGATTTTGGAGCATCGTTTTGTATGAATCAGTTCGGTCTTCCTTGAGATCATTCTATTTCTCCCAACTAAGCATTTTGAATGAAATTGTGGCCACTAGGTTCCCTTTTATCCTCTGTTTGCATTAATGTTGTTGTTGAAACCACCGACTGCCTTTACGTTCAAGCTGCGTTATATTTACTTCGTTACAAAGAGGTAAATAACACTTGTTTTTCCTTGATTGAAGTTTGTTTTAGATTCGAACGATTGTAAAATTTTGCACTAACTACTTGCGATGTTGGATATTTGGTATGAATAGACTGATTGTGTAATGGCTCTATTTTTAGAGCTCAAACTGCCATTATTGCTCTTTTTTGCACACGAGTTTGATTTTGGAAATGGGGAATCTTCAATTGAAAATTTTCTGAATGTAAGAACCCTTGTTGCTATCATTTTTACTTTTATATGCTTGATTTCTTTGTTTCTCTAATATTTGATCAGTGTAACTTACCAATGGCTAAAACCCTTTTCGTTTTGGTTTTCCCTGGATCTATTTCTATAATGCCGAGTTGAAATGGCTAGTGGGTGGTTATTTTTGGTTCCACACTTGATGATTTTTCAAGGTTTTGTTCACCTCGACTCCAATTGGTAAGTTCTTATTCAATCCTTGAGCCTTTTCTAGAAACCTGTGATAAATATTTTAAAGTTGTGCAGAAAAATGGATAACCTAGATATGTGTATTATTCTTTTTTCTTATAAGTTCATGGATATGTTTTTTTTCGTGGGAATCTTTTTATATCGATTCTAAGTCGTGTTTTGTGCATTTTCTTTAAACCCGGATTGGGGTTTTGTTATTTCACCATTCGGCATTTTCCTTTCAAGCAGCTCGTCATTGTTGCTTTTGCAAAGAGCTTTACATTTTCTATAACTTGGCACACATTGTTGGAGTTGGGGTTTACTCCTTTTGCTAATTTTTTGCCATTTGCATTACTGGGTTTCTAAAAACGTTTTCCTTCTTAGTGCCTTGTTTCTACTTTGATTTGAGACGGATTGATGATGAAGGATTGCTATTTCTAACCCTGTGAAGCCCTTTGTTACTTATGGCCCTCATATGGTTGTTGATTTTTATTGAACTTGTATTATTCTACCCTGTAATAGCTCAATGTAGTTTTATATTTCATCTTATTTCATTCATTACCATCTCGACATCTTGAATGTAGGAATTAGCTATATTTTAGTGTTTTGTCACTTGAACAAGCTCTGTTCTTTCCATTTCGAGATGGGTTCATAATGTGCAAGAAATTTGATATGTTCTATATAACCAATAAAAAATGTCTAGTCCATTTATCATTACAACTATCATGTACTTTTTTTTTTAAGTTTATGGCTTCTCATTTTGAGCTCCAAGTTCTATTAAAAAACATATGTATTTTTTTTTCTCATGTTTCCTGCAACTTTGGCATGAGAACTCGTGTTGTACTCTTATGAAGGTGACCATTCTTCATCCTTACGTAGTTTAACATGACGGCATTTGGTTTTGATTTTACCTTAACCTTGAATCTCTGGTCTGGGTTTAGATCTTTCTCTTTGTTGTTTCTAGCTCCATCCTAGCTTGACATACTTTTTGTTTTCAATTTATTTGGAAAAATGGGTTCTTTATTTTGTATTCTCTGATATGTGTATTGAATCACCATGATTTTACCTGATTCAACTGAGGCTTGATGTATTTTGAGTTCCAAAAATGTGAATATCGCTTCTTCTTTTGTGGTTAATGATTTGACACCATATACCCTAGCTCGATAAGATGGCTATAACTTTACTTTCTTCTTTCCTAAACATAATGTATTGATAAATATGCACGAGATAATCCGTCGTTGGAAAAGGCATTACGTAACTTTGTAATTGATTGGAAATCTATTGTTTTACTATAACTAGCTTCCAACCTGGGCACTGCTGTATTTTTCTATGCATCATGGATATTGAACTTGGTAGTTGTAGATGGAAATTTGTTCAACTATTAATAGTTGTACTTGCTTAAGAGGTTGATAAAACTGGTGTTATGCTCTGAAAATAAATTTCTCCCAATTTTGACTTCCTTTTGATCTTCAATGAATAATATAACAACAATATGTCATGAGAATGTGTACAATAAAATCATCTATTGAGAAACTCCTACTTTCTTATTCATTGTATCCAGTCATATAATTTAAATCTTGAAAACTATTTTTTACAAGCAAGGTTGCGTTGATTGATCTCATACCTCTTGGAACTCTATTTTGATTCATTGTGCTTGTACTATAACAATTTCACATTTCCTATTTACATTTGATGTTCAAGAATTTTCCTTCATTCTGATTGCTCCTGAATTTGAGATAGAATTTTTGTCACATGTCAATCATAAAGAAAATCTTTCCACTTTCGACTGCTCCATGATCCAGAAAATAAACCATAAAAAATAGCTTCACAATGTACAATGTGATCTTCAAAAGAACCATGTTTTGATGCTTTTACATATCCAGTCTAATATTTAAAGTTATACTTGTTCTTTGATGTGGATTATGTACTTTACAGATTTTGTAGAAGCTTTTAAATTGTTCCAAAGATGATTTCCTTGCATGATGAACACCTGTAAATTTGTTGAACGTTTCTTAAAATCTGAATCTGAAATTATACTTTGATTTATGAACTTGATGGAATTGAGATAGATCTTCCTAAATGTTAATTGAAAGCTTCCTTTGTGTATTGATATTTCCTGAAAATGATCTTGCTTTCATTTTGTAATGAACACATGATTTAAAATCTCTTCTTGATCTCTTATGGTACTTGCATTCATGATATTGTAGAGTGTTGAATGCACCTAGAACTTATTCCTCACAAATAAAATTTTTTTTTTTTTCCAGGTGTGATATTTCAAAAGCTGATATTTTGCTCATGAATTATTTCTTGTACTTTTGAATTCATGTTCATTTCATGAAATTCCATCTGTTTAAAATTATGAGTACATCAAACATGGAAATCCGGATCTTTGACATGAATTTTCCTCTCTCGTAGGTACCTGTTGTAGATGTAGAGGAGGAGTGGCAATGACAATTGTAAATTAACTGGGAGGATCCATCTAAACAAGAAATGATGGATCTCCCTTTCTTTTTTACTCATAGCTTTACACACATGAATTTCTTTGTATGCACTTTCTTTCAGAGTTATTCCCATGGCTTGTGTGGGTTCACTATACTATTATTCCTCATCAATAAATGAATTATATTCATGTAATGACATGTATGTATTTTTTTTTTTGTATTTTCTTCCTTTTTATGGATAATAATGAACTTATAAAACTCAAAAGACTTAAATAATTCACTTAATCATGGGAATAAATTAAAAACAATTATACCTTTTGATGCTCATTGAAAATGCAAAACTGTTTGTAAAATTGTACCTTCCCATGCTTCAAAGGTGCAACTACGACTGCTACTTCAAAACGTAAAGCCCTTTTTATGCCATCTTTCGTGCCTTCACTAAGGCCTTACAATAGTATTCCTAGGCTACTGCATTGTCTTACTAAAGATGATATATCAGAGAGGTGGTTTACGCAAGGTGCTACCTTCTGGGACAACACTTTCTGCTCTTGATTTGATACAAGTGTTTCACCTGATTCTAGAGCATTATTTTTAACATTGACGAAACAAATAAGGGTAAAATGGCTAGGAGGAATACTTGTTAAAATGTTGGTTGAAGGTTGTTGCACGCGTATGACTTTTTGATCCACAACTGATCATGAGAGCTTCCTTTTGGCTAGGAGGAACTACCTATGATAGAAAACAAGACCACCAAATAAAATTTAAACAGTATATGCAATGGGCTGCCTAGCGTATGCTAGATCCGGGAAGTGTGATACTCCCTAGATGGTTGTCAATCCACTGTTTAAAACAACTCAATGTTAACAATAAAGGAAATCCTACTGTAGTTAAAATGATTTAGGTATCTCATTCGACTACAACAAGAAAATTCATTCACAACAGGCTAAGCTATGATTGAATCTAAAGGTCAAGGTCTCTGTCAGAGTACTGGTATTGGTCAGGGTTTGGTTCTAGATAGTTTTGGGTATTTGGTGGAGGTTGTAAACTTTATTCTTGGTATGAGGGTAAAAACATAGAGACCGAAGTCGATTTGGTATGACCGATGTCGGTTTAGTTCAACTGGCAATGGTTATGGGTAACCAGAGTCAATATGGTCGGGGTAAAGGAAACTCAATAAACAATTGATGTGAGGACAGATCTAAGGCTAAATGGAAATGTAAAGGGCAATGGCAAGGTTTGTGTAGGTCTTAGGTATACTCAGGCTTGATTAAAATTTAGGTATGGGAAGCTTAATGGTGTGGGTGAAGGAATGGTCAAGCTTGCATGGAGGTAAATGGTAGGTGAATGGCAATGCAAGTAAAAATTAATAACAGAAGTAAAAGAGTCTACCAAAATGACAATGGACAAGTGCTGGTTAACAAAACACTTACTGTTGTGTGAACTTGATGTATGGTTGGCAATGGTAGTTGATCAGATGGAAAGAACTTTGTGTGGTGATGGTTCTTCCCTGAAGGGTCCCGTGAATGCAGGTGGATCTGTGATTGCTTCTAATGTTGGCTGTAGATGCTTTGATGTGTGTAAAAATATTGGTCCCACTTGCATGTAGCTCTAGTTTTTTCCTTTTTCTCTTAGAATCTTCCAACCTCGAAATGAGGTTGTTTTGGGGATTAAAGGGTGACCAACGGCAGTTTTAGGTTGAACGGTTGTGATTTAGGGTAATTGCCATCAGTTAGGGTGAGATTTTTTAGGTTTACTAAAAATGGGCAGATCCTCTTGGTTTCTTGGATCTTATTCATTTCCCTCTGCGGATTAGAATTGAGTATTCCTTTCTAACATGTGGGAATGTGGTTAGAGGTAATGTAGGCTTTGATTTTTAGGGTTTAGGTAGGTCTTAGTTAGTTATGACAACATACTAAGAATAGGTCTTAGGGTGAGGTGGCTAGATGAGGTTTACATGTGAAGTGGATGTGTGGGCCTTATCCAATTAGGATATTTAAATAATAGATATTGTGAGATCATGAATTAATTTAATTAAATTAATATTAGAGTGGGGTGAAATGGGCCATGGTTAGGTGAGTGTGTTCAAGTTGGTTATTTGTTGAGGGACCAAGGGGAGTGTGACCTAATTTTGGTGTCTAAATTTTTCCCCTTTTTGTTGTGAAGCTTGTATTGGTAAGCGACACTGACAAAAATAAGATGTGGTTGCCCCATGTGTGGGTGAAGGTGATCCCCCTCAAACCAGGAACTAATGAGGCAAAAGCCAGAATTAGTGAGTGGTTTGATAAAAGGTGAATGTGATGAAGAGGAAGGTGGGAAAAAGGGGTAAAAATGGAAAATGGTCTAATTGGGTAAGCCAGGTAATGGGTGAGGGTCAAATGTAGTAATAATCAAACACATGCACATGTATAAACTACAGCATGGTACCAGGTTGAAGAGTAGGCCAACTTTACATTGTCTAAGGTCGATAGGTTTATCCAAACAAGGTTGAGGTGATTGCGGTATCCAAGGTATAGGATATGGTCAGGAAACACGACATAGGTTAGGTGTAGGAATGTTTAGGTATGTTCTCGTATACCAAAGGTTGGGTCAGGATAAACAGTTATGGCGAGAGGCAAGGTAAGGTCAGTATGACAATCAACACGGGTAATAGTGCCATATGATATATCGAGCACATGAGGTCATAGGTCACTAGCAATGTTTCAGGTCCAATTAACTAGGTCACGACACGGGTAGGGTTGAGGTATGGGTAAAATAATGAGTCCCCAAATGAGGATGAGGTGAGGTAATAAATGATGAGGTTAGGGGGATAAAATGAAGTGTCCAAGTCAGGTGTGGGTAAGGTAAAAAGGATGCAAGCTAGCAAAGTGGGGGTAGGGGGTTGGAAAAAGACTAAGCAAGATAACCAATGATGGTTTAAACGAAATGATGTCAGTCTCGATGGATCGACAATAGGAATCTATGGCATAGGACCAATGTCGGTCAAGGTAAAACCATTTTTGGTTAAGTCAGGTGGGTTATAAAAAGAAAAATTGTCATGTTTTTCAATTCATTTGTCTTTTACCAAATTGGGGAAAACAATAGGTGAGAGAGATAAAAATTGAAAGCATCCATGCAGAAAAGAGAGCTAAGTTGGTGAGAAGTTTAGCAGGTTATTGGAAAATGATAGGTGGGGCCATGAGATTAGATTGATCGATTCGGTTGGTTGGAGGTGAGATAGTTGATTGGGTGATGGAAGAGATGGGAGAGGGGTTGGGTGGACCACTGGTGTAGTAGCTTGATGTGCAACCATGGCAGAAGTAGCATGATGAGGTAAGATTTAATCATTTTGCTTTGTTTTTTGAGTTAGATTGATTTATAGGTTGGGTGGGGAAAAATGAGTGTGGGGGGGGGGGAAATGAAGTTTGAATTTTGGGAGGGAAAATTGAGTTAAATAGGAATGAGGAGAGAGGTGATTGGGTGACGAAGGGGTGGGGAATGGTGGAGGGATTTGGGTAGGGTTAGGTGGGTAAAAGGGAGAAAAACTAAGTTTTTTGGAAGGAGGGGGGTTTGGACGTCATGGTTTTTGTGGCAACAGTGACCGACGTTAGTCAAAGGCTAGCTGATGTAAGTGGTGCTAAACTGATACCAGTCATGAAATAGGTGACCGATGTCAACGTAAGGGGGATCGGGGTCAGTTAGAGATAACCGGTACTGGTCATAATTTTGGGAAAAAGGGGCCAAAAGTGCCCTAGGGTGGGTGGGTGAGGTAGGTAGTTAGAAGTAGGAGATGTTTGGGGGAAAATCATAACATAGGTAAGGGGTAGAAATAGGTAAGGGTTAATGATAGTGGGTTAGGGTTGGGATGGGTAGATAGAAGATGTGAAACTAAGGTAAAGAGGTCTAGGGAAAGAGAGGTAGGGCGATAGGTAAAGGTGAGGTCTGGAGTGGGATTGTGGTTATGATGAAGGTGAAATTAATGTGATGTTTTGTTGGATGCAGGCCAAAGATCAACTGAGGATGAGATATAGGGTATCACCCCTGCTATTAAGAGTTTGAGGTGTGATGATAGTCGAGGAGTGGAGGCATGTCACAGATGTGGGCCTGATAGGGATCTGATGCTATCGGCATGTAGTTTGATAGTCAATTTTTATGGTCACTCTCATCGATAGATGGGATTCACCGACCAACACATTCCACCTACACATGGGGGAGATGACAGTCACCCTGGAGGGCATGTACAAGATCTTGCAGTTACCTATATTGGGGACGCAGGTATATTCGATCTCCATAGAGGCCTCTGAGGAGTTGATGCTAACGGTATTTCATGAGGGAATGGTGGAGCTAACATTTCACAACGTCATCCTAAGCTATGGAGAGATGTACCTAGCCTGTCCATAGGAGGTGAGGCTAGTAGTATTATTGATGGAGGCAGTTTTTTATTTTTCACTACCGGATACATAGGGTGGGAGATTCCCACGATCACTGATGGGGTTACTACATGACATGACTATGGATAGGACCTGCTACGCATGGGTGCCAACATTCCTAGTGTAGCTATATAGAGAGCTACGGGTGTATGGGCGGCTCTACAGGTTTAGCCTATGTTGCACATTTATTCTTCACTGTTGGCCCTATGAGCACATTGTGTGTGTTCACCCGATGGTTATGTCGTACGTGGATGCATTTGAACCTGGGTTTATTAGAGTGGGCTACAGGCGATGGGTGCCAGTGATGGGAGAGTATCGAGTAGGAAAGTTTACACATGATGTAGCCTATTACAGGCGGTTACTGGAGGGATTGTCTAGCATGGACATTATTTGGAGAGCATATGTGAGCTATTCCTCATACAGAGAGATGGCCAATGTGTTATATTGCTTACAGATACTCAGATGGATTGAGGGGCGTCATGGAGGGGAGGATGAGATGATCCCAGTAGACAGGGTTAGATGGTAATTTGGGCTACCACAGGACATACCCCCACCCTTCCCATAGTACCAGAGAGATGATGAGGAGAGACCACTTCCACTACCACAACCGATAGTACCTACAGGGGAGAAGGATTAGGTTATAGAATGGCATATCGATGATGTCATAGTGACTAATAGGTATAGACAGTGGTGGGAAGCACATTTACGAGCAATACCGCTTAGACCAGGGCAACCAAATTTAGCCACCATCATGGTGCAAAGAGATGCCCTACAGGGGCATATGGTGACCTTGATTACACAGTTGGGGATGGTACATGAATAGTTGGCAAGTTTAGAGGTAGAGGTGGCCATGCTGCATGCACAGGTGGCTAGTCTACAGGCCTAGATGGCCCAGGGTGGAGATGGAGATGGAGATGATGAGCAGGTGTCTGCTCTACAAGAATGGGTTACTTTTTTGTAGGGCTAGTTGGCCACTGTATAGGCATATATTGAGGTACTACAAGCTCAAGTACAGGGTCAGAGGATGATGGGGCCACCACAGGCATCGGGACAGGGTCCCAGTTCACAAAAAGGAATGGGAGAGAGTCCCACAAGATAGGTACAGGGTCAGAGGCTGATGGGGCCACCATAGACAGTACCCATATCTAGGTTACAGGATTCCTTGGGTGTGGCCAGGTATTACCAGGATCAGCTGATGGCAGCGGTGGTAAATTTTCTATCCTATGGAGAGTACATGGCAGAGTAGGCCTCGAGTGAGAGGACTAGATCCTTTACCCACACTCTGGAGAGAACAGAGGGTCATCGATCCATGAGACAGGATCAGGGAAAAGGCACTAGTTCACGGAGACTAGCCTAAGGTGATGAACCCACAAGGACCAAGCCACACCCCATGAGACACGGTGAGATGTTATCAAGCCACCAGAAAGGAAACGAGGAGGAGATAAGAAAGAGTAATATAGAGGATATCTTGTAGGATGATGCCTGATGTATGTCCCTCCATTCTGATGTAGTTATTAATTTTTGATATATACCAGCCTGTATGCCGAAGAGAGTGAGGATGTATACGATAGTTTTGTTTATTTTTGATCATATACTAGTCTGCGTGCCAAAGATGGTGAGGCTATAAATGAGAGGTTTTGAGATATGCATATTAAGTATTTTTTTTTTGGTACCATTATATATTGTATGGATATACATATTTATATGATGAGATGGATGATTTTATGATGATATATCTATTTTGATATAATTTTATTATTATTCATAGATGGATTTCATGATAGGTGTGTTAGGCATGGTGGAGTCAGGTTATAGGCATTGATGGAGTCAAGTCATAGGCATGGATGGAGTTAGGTCTTAGGTATGGATTGAGTCAGGTCATATGATTAGATGGAGTCAGGTCACAAGCATGGATTGAGTCAGGTCATAGGCATGGATGGATTCATGTCATAGGCATGGATTTAAGTAGGTCATAGGCATGGATTGAGTCAGGTAGTTTTATAGATGGGTGAGTTGAAATGGGTTGAGTATGTAATTCATTAATTTTTTCAATTAATGATGATATGGGTCACATTGGGATGTTTTATAATAACATGCATGATAACGGTAAATAAATGGTAGACATAATGAATGAATGTTTGATGATGATATAGGTGTGAAGAAATTTGTTGTTTGTATGGTTTAATTTCTAAATATTGATATAGAAAAGGAAACTAACTAGGGTAGAATGTGATTTAGGAAAAGTGAAGGAGAATTGGTTAGGGTAGAGAGTGGCTGAGATAACCACCAAGGGCTCCATGCCCTCGGAGTGTTGCTTACATAGTCCCATCGAAAAGGGACTTCAGGACGATGTAGTTCTCCCATAAGCTAGGGAAGAATGAGAGGAGGTATGAGTATGGTTTGGTAGTTTATAGGCAAGATTGGCTCTATTTTTGTGAGATATGGGTGAATTGTGGCCACATGGGTATGGGTTTTTTTGAGTTGATTGTGGTGAAAAAAGTAAAAATTACCAAAAGATAATCGTCGAGGATCTAGTCATGTATACATTAATCAGTACATAATGAAGAAGGTTAAAAGATAAGAGGAGGTAAGGACACCACCTGATTGGTAATTATCATAATGATTGGGTCTTAGATAGGATGATGAACGTAAGACCCTAAAGACATTGCATGATAGATTATTCTAAAGGTGAAGAGTAGTCACATGATCACCAAATGTCATGGTTCCAATAGGTACATTGAGGCGGTAGGAAATGAAAATGAGAATTGTGAGAGAGTGAAAAGTGGTTAGTTTATATGTTATTTGGTAGCATGTGTTTGGGCAAGAGATCCAAGGTCATAATGGGCAAAGTCCATGATGAAAAAGTTGTCTTTTTTTACTGATATTTGAGATAGACTGATCGATTCGGGAAGTCTATATGGGATGAAAAAATTAACTCGTTGAGGTCTTCGTGAAGCTGATCGACACAGGAAGTTGTCCTTTGAGGGATCAGTCTATTTATAGCATCGATTTAGAGAGAAAGATGTCCTTTTGATGGAGTCATATTTTTATTGGAAGTTTGACTCAAAGATTTGAATCCCATGTGAGGGCTTGTAAGTCATGGACAAGACTAAGGTGAAGAATCGGATTCTTTTTCAAAAAGAAAGGTGAAATAACCATGGGATCTCATCTAAAAGTAGAGAAAATTATCCATGAGAATCATGCCATGTGTAGTGCCATGGTACACATATTTAAGAGAAGATAAAAAATGACGGGTATGCACATGATTCTTGTTTAATCATCAGGGTCGACATAGTGAAAGGGGAGAAATGAAAAGTGCTCAAGGGATGAGCATGAAAAGAAGCAGAAGCTGAGGTAGGAGTGAAAGTCAATAGTAGAATGGACAAAGATGTAAGGTATTCAGGGGCTCAGGTTTGGGTTTACCATCTAGTGAAGATAAATGATAAGCACCTGATCTATAAGTATGAGTCACGATGTATGGTCCAAGCGAATTAGGAGAAAATTTTCCACGTTTTATTTTTTCTTCTTTGGTTATATGTTTATTTTCTTTCAGGATGAGATCACCAACTTGGAAGGTTCGTTCATGGACACGTTTGTCATATGCATGTTTGATACGTTTTTGGTAAACTTGGAGATGGTGAAGAGCATTAAGACAACATTCGTCTAATAAATCAAGTTGTGTTAAATGGTCCTGAATAAATTCGTCATCATTGAGCATGTCATGAAGAGAAATACGAAGTGAGGGAATCTATACTTCGATAGGTAGCACAGCCTCTATACCGTAGACCAGAGAAAAAGGTTTAGCAATAATGGAAATCTGAATAATAGTGCGGTACACCCACAGGGAAAAAGGAATGTGCGTGTGCCAGTCCTTCCTAATATCGTTAACCACTTTCATGAGAATATCGTTCAAGGTTTTATTAGTGGATTTTTCTGGGTTGTTGGTTTGTGGGTTATAAGGTGATGAGAAACTAAGCTGAATGCCGAAGGCATCGCAAAGTTTCTGTAAGGTTTTATTTTTTAATTGTTTTCCGTTATTGTTGATGAGGCGGTGAGGAACACCAAAGTGATAAACGATGTGATGAT
Source organism: Taxus chinensis (assembly GCA_019776745.2). Lineage (NCBI taxonomy): Eukaryota > Viridiplantae > Streptophyta > Pinopsida > Cupressales > Taxaceae > Taxus > Taxus chinensis. The sequence continues at coordinate 196,677,244 of CM034151.1, forward strand.
TGATGAACTCACATATTTTCTCAAATTTCGTGGAGATAAGAGGTATGGCTTCAACCCATTTTGTGTATTATTTGGTAGCGGTGATTATCCATTGATGTCATTGGGAAGAATGGGGATTGATTTCTCCAACAAGATCCAAAACCAAGGAGAGAAGGGCCAAAGGTCATGGGAGACCTATAAGGCATGAATGGGTGTATGATGAAGGTTGGCATGTTGTTGGAATTTTACACAATGGTTGACGTATTCGCAACAATAATGGTTGAGGGTCATCCATTAATAGCCTAGGAAAAGAATACGCTTAACAACAGTAAGGCCACTGAAGTGACTTCCACATATACCATCATTAACTTCCTTAATGGTATAAAGAATTTTAGAAATCGTAAGGCATCATAAGAGAATACCATAAAATCCGTGCTTATAGAGGAGGCCACCCAAGATGACGTAACGAGAGACCTTTTTAATAAAAGTGCATTATCCATTGCGAGTGAGGTATGGAGGAAAGATGGAGAGGGAAAGATATTTTGAGTATTGTTTATACCAAAGGTCACTTAGGTTAGGAGCAACAGTTCTGATAGAGTAAAATTCATGAGGTAAGTAAGAGGCTTATTGGAGTCTTTATATGGTGAAAAATATTTTAGAATCGGAGGGCTAAGTAGGAATTTGAGAAGTCAAGTAGGCCATGGTATCTACAAATTTGTCAATAAAACAGGGGATGGTTTAAAGGGCGTAACAATTAAAGGTGGTCAAAAGTATGTCCACATGATGTTTATTCTTTTGAAGTATCTCATTATGACACTAGTATATACCATTGACCTGGTTTATGACCAATTGAGAATCACCAAAGATGTTGATTGACTTAACATCTAAGGCATATGTAGCTTGGAGACCTAATATAAGTGTTTAGTATTCAAAAATATTGTTTGTACAATCAAAATTCAATTTGAAAGATAAAGGCATGGGTTCACCATCAAGAAAAATGAGGATAACGCCAGCCCCATCCCAATGCTAACACTTGCAACCATCAAAGAAGAGTGTCATTTGGTATGCGGGCTCGTCTAGGGAAAGGGTAGTAATTGACTCATTTGGGAAGTCAAAGTTAGACGGTTCATCCTTAGTAATAGGTGCGTAGACCAATTGGTCAGTGATATATTAGCCCTTAATGGAATTTTTATGGATGAATTTAAGTTTGAGGTTGGCCAAAATAATAAGCCAACATGTGGTACGTTGATTTTGGTAAGATTTGGCATACATGAAGTGTAAGGGGTCGGTGTTGGTAACAACATAGGTTTTGTGGTTGAGTAGGTAATGGCGGAATTTTTTGGCAACAAAAACTAAGGCTAAGCGATATTTTTCAACATGGGTGTATCTCGTTTCATAGTCCAAAAGTGTACGGTTTATATAATAAACTTCTTGCTCCCTATGTTGTTCATCATGATGAGTGAGCATGACACCTAAGGAGTGATTGGTAGTTAAGATCTTTAGTTAGTGTTGGTGCTCATAATTGTCTCGCCCCATTTGTACCCTTAAAAGATTTATTTATTAACGGCCTATGTGATTTTATCCTTCCCTGTATTGTGTTTGGCCAATATTTGTTACCGTTTTAAATCTACTCTTGGGTCAAGGATCATGTTTGGGTGTATATTTGTTTCATGGTTCCTTTGTTCCTCTGAAAAATCTCTGTATTTTGGGTCTCTCATGCTCTGTCCCTTCAAAAATTGTGTGTTCCCATTTTTTCCATCCTCCATAGTTGAAATTTGTTGTCCCTACCATTTTTTCCTTAAATACTCAAAGAGAAATGAGTTGATGTGTCCCTAAGGATCGTGTTTAAGCCTTACAATAGTCTAAATTCTCTTTCCTTGAAGAAAACCTCATTTTCTAGCTCGAATGGACGTTTCTCTATGTTTTACAGTTTGACGGGTGTTTCTCCTGATCAAATTTGCATCATTCAGGTGACAAGGAAACATGGAACCTCTTGGTTAGATGCGGATTAGCTTAATACTTCAAAATTTCCATGAAAAGCCTCAACTTTAAAATGAGTCCACATGGAGGAACGACACTCATTCGAGAATAAAATTTTTGGTTTGGCTTTGAAGTAGCACCAGGAGGACACGTGGAGGGTTGGCAGGAAAGAGACATGTGGAGGAATGGCACTCATTTGAAGATCTACTTTTGGGATTTTCCTTAGAGTAGCACTAAGAGGACATGTGGAGGCTTTTAATACTTAGCCCAGACTTAGACAGATTTTATGCAAATGGATACAATTTGGCGGAATAGGGACATGTGGTGAGCTTGCACTCATTTAGAGTCTCTGCTTTAGGCACCAAATTGAAGTTGTGCTATGGAGACATGTGGAGGAACCGCACATGTTCAGGGACTTTCCCTTGAGCTTTAATTTAAAGAAGTGTTAGGATGACACGTGGAGGCCTCCGTTTATTTTGCATTTTACTTAGAATTTTCAAAAACCAAAAGGAGATTGCCTCAGAGCATGAGACTTGAAGCCTTCCACTGCACCTCAAGCATTCAGACAAACTTAGCCAGAGCAGGACATGTGGTGAGCCCGCACTTGTTCAAGGTATCAAATTTTTGGGGCCATCTCAAGGAGCACCGTCATGACATGTGGCAATTTGAAAATTCATAAGGGGCGGGGAAGGGGACCATTGGAGTTAGTTCGAAATTTTTTCCTCTTTGCTTCATAAAGGTTAAAATATCAAAAATGGCCATCAAGCCCGATGTGAAATAATCAATGTTTTTTCCCGATCAATGGTGGAGGTGCGGACCCACGAAGGAAAATTGGAAAATTTTCCTTATGAGAAAAAAAGAGTTAAAAGTAAAATGGGAAGCATTGTTCAACTGCAATCATATCTAGACACGTTTCAAGCCCATTTTTAAAGGGCGGAGCTGTGGGGAAAACTTGGAAAATTTTCCCTTTTCCAAAAAATGTGTGAAATGGTAGAATTTGGCCGCAGTTCCGCTAGGGCCCACCTTAGGACATGTGTCAGGCTCATTTCCCGAGGGCGGAGATGCGAAGAAAGATATGAAATTTTCCCAAAGGTTGTAAAATGTCAAAGGAATCCCTCGAGTCTATTTTTTGATCCTCCACATGGACGGTCCACATTCAAAATCAAGGATCAATGCCTGCTGAGCATCTAAATATGATTTTCCCCCCATTTTTTTTGTAAAACTCCTGGGAGTGTGAGTCTTCATGATTTCTTGCTATTTTCTACAAGCCAAATAGAGGAGTGAGTTAATTTTGATATCTAGAGTTTTGTGGGAGAGATCTGGAGACGTCTTTCACCATTCAAATGGTCTAAATCTCAAGCCTGATTTGGTTTTCCATATGTCTTCTCCCGACCATGCAAGGGGTCAGATTTGATTGATATGGGGCAGAAGTAGTTTGTGAATGGATGGAGGTGTGCTTTTCCCAAGAATGGAGTTAAATGTGGGAAGAAACCAAAGAGATTTTCCCTCGAGCACCTGGAGACTTTTACAGATCTGATTCTACAAATCATGGCAAGAACTAGTGCATTAAAAAAATTTCTCTTTTGGGAGGAAGGGGGTCTGTTGGAAATACTATAAATGACATGAATTAATTGTACAAATGGTTGGGAGTTTTTGGAAAGATCAGGACTGATTTTATTCAACAGAAAAAGCTTGACAGAGCCCATCCATTTTGAGTAGCCATCTAGAGAAGCCTGTATATCTATCTTTATGTCAAATTTGATCATGTCAAGGTGGTTGCAAGTGTACAACCATTGACAAGCTTTGAGATTGGTCTGGAAACTTTCCCTTGCTGATAAATTTGATCAAACTTTGTGTTATTCTTTGTCAATCTTGAGTAAAGTGTATGTATTTAATCTCTAAATGCATAAAAGTAGTTTTTCATGTTTTTGTTGCAATCTTGTACCAAAATCTATTCCAATAACACATGTCTTAGTCCTTGTGATAGTTTAGTGGCATCTACAATTTCATTTCTCATAAGAGCCTTCATCTAGGAATGAGATAAATGGTTTAAAATCAATTTTCTTTCATTTTGTTGATAGAGATTATCTGTAAGCCTGTGGGTGTACCTCAAGCGTGATTTGGTTTAAATCTTGGTGCTTTATTGGGTCCTCTAGCTCACGCTTTCGTGACAAAATACCACAAGTTGTGTGTAAGAGTGCTGATCTAGGCCTCCATTGAAGCACATATTCTAGTTGAGGAAACAGTCTAAATATTTTTGGCATTTTGTTTATTGAATGTTTCCATTTTGCATAAGATCTCAAAGATGTGGTGAGTCATGTTTATCTTGTCTCCCCTCCAACCAAAAAATCTAATTAAAACAACCATTCCTACCCATACTACCCCTGTTTTTGCTATATATACCCACCTAACCCTAAAATCCTTTTACTAAAGTATGCTGAATAGATCAGGGTCTCAAATGTCTTTTGTAACCTTTGCCTTGTTTTGAATATATCTCCATGATCTGGAAGTGAAAACTCATGAGAGTTAGATGTGGTGTGTTGATCATATTTTCCCCAAGGCCTTCTCCATAAAATTTATGCAAAAGAAAGGTACCTGTATCTCCTTTCAAATAATAGAGGTTACAAAATAGGTTCTCTTACCTTGTTTGAAAGGCACAACCTAAAATAGTTAGGATAAGATCATATCCTTTTGAGGCACTATCGATCTTTCCACAAATCCAAGTAAAAAATGGACAACTAGATTTCTCTCCGGCTACAAAACAACATATATTTATGATCTATCTACCTCTAAGCTCCCTGTTGAATCTGTGTTGTTGCTTGGTTTGAAAAGTAGAACATATTTGGGTACCAACACTAGTGGCACCATTTCCAGGGAGTTCTTAATCTAGAGTTTCATTGAGTTATTGATTTGTAGTCAATCCATATCTATTTAGTCCATCAAAAACACCAACACTTGTGGCACCATTGCCGATGACAATTTGAAAGTTGTTGAGAACTGATTTGTTCATTGAGATTACAGTTCACATTCAAACCCTGGTAAAGCACTTTTTGTATGCTCCAAGTGATGTATGCAACTTCTCAATTTTCTACAAGTTCTGCACTAGTATTTATTGATAAATTTTGGGTGAAGAAAGGTTAGAATCTTTCCATTTCAACTCTCTTACATTGAAAGACACTTGACAAATCATATTTAGTGCATTTACACAACTAAGGTGGAAATACTTAGTAGTAACTCCCTGTTGATTTGATTCTGATAATTACCAGTGTCTTAAACCTTTGTCAAGTAAGATTTGTTACTAATATTTTCAAAAATTGAAGGAATAAGATCTTTCTTTGCTGGGGATCCTGCTAGGACATTGTTTCTAGAGCTAGGAAAATAAAAATTAGAAGGAAGAAAATTTTGGAGAGTTGTGGGAGATGAACAAACAAGAAGATGGATCTCCATTGATGAAAGTGAATGACCTATCATTGAAGATTGCAGCTCAAGTGCATCTAAATTAGGTAGTCTCTTTGTGGAACTTAATTCTCTAGTTGGATAAGGGCCTTCATTTGATTTTGAAAGATATTGCTTCACATTTTGCAGTTTTCTTTTTTGAAGTAGATAGGTATTTCCAAGAAGCAAGGCCTTTGGGAGATCTCCATTTTGAAAACTACACTCCTATGTTCCAAGGATCCTCTGCCCCTCATCAATTTTCCACCCCTCCATGATCACCTACTCAAATCAATATGGCTCAACCTTGACCCCCTTTTATTGTAAACACTTTTGTACCTATAAATATTTTGGGGATGGCTGGTTATCCAAATGCAGTGCCTCAAGATGTGAGGAAAAAAATTCCAAAGTTCTAGGGAAACAATGTTATTACTAGTGACCAGCATCTAAATCTCTTCCTCAATATGATGGAAGATTTTGAGATTGAGCATGAAGATGTATACATCAAATTGTTTGTTCACACTCTAGAGGAGGATGCAAGGGACTGGTACAAAGAATTTCTAGATAATTCTGTTGATTCTTGGGCTGAGATGAACAATGCATTCAGATTGCAATATGGTGATAGGACTGACCCTAGGTTTATTCTATCATAATTTGAAAACATCAAGAAGAATCCCAATGAGTTAGTACATGCCTTGAAAACAAGGTTCAATAAGACCTTAATGAGATTTCCTGTTAGAAAAAGGCCATGTGATGAATCATGCTTAATCAAATATACTCTTGCATTTGCAAAAAAGGTTGCTTACTTCTTGAGGAACAAGAACCCTACCAACTTGAGACAAGAATTCACTATGGCCCTAAAAATAGAGAATAATAAAAAGGCAATAGGAAAACCTCCTAAGAGGGAAGGTGTGAAGTTGGTTAACCCAGAAAAACATCATGCAAGAAAGGGTTCTGATTTGGAAGAAGTTGTGAAGACTTTGGCAGGGGATGTCAAGGAGATCTGCTACTAGCTAGCCTAAGCTGAGAAAGGAGTTGGGTAGAGCTCACAAGGTCAACACAAGTAACAAGGCCAAGACAAATTTAAAAATCATCAAATAACTGATGACAGAGGAAAAGGAGCTGTTGGATTTGGGAATAGGAATCCTCAAGGAAGAGATAGTAGAATGGTAGCTGATCCTTTGGCTGCCATAGTTGTTGTGGTGGAAGAGATATAAGTCAATGATTGGTGTGACAGATGTTACATGCCCCATGCTCCTTTTGAAGAGGATCAGCAAGAAGAAGATGCAACTGATGATGATAATGATGATGATGCATGCATGATGGAGATCCCTACAAGTTTTCCAAGGGAAGCAACTTCAACTAAGGTAATAAGTGTTAGAAATTATGCCACTTTTTGGGATTGCATCCACTGGGTACATCTTCTTCCCCCCTCTCATACTTTATAAGTAGACACTGTCCAAGCTTTTGAATTGCCCACTAATGATTTTGAATACTTGAGGGCATTAATGATTGAAAAGTATGATCGAGGAGCTCCCTCAGAAGAAGAATGGAAACTATTAATGAATGTTGTAGTTTCCCAAGAAAAGGGGCATAATACTAGAAGTAGAGCTTCCAAGAGGCCACAAGCCAAGTCAAAATTTCTAGTGCTTACCAAAGAAACCCCAAAGAAAAATGCATCTAGCAGAGAGCTTATTTCCCCAAGCAAAACTTATGTTCCTCCCCATGCCCAAAATTAAAAGAATCCCATTCCATCGGATGACTTTTCCAATCTATCCCCTATTGCTGCTCTACCCCAATTTTGATTCAAATCAAAATTCATGTCCCAATTGTTGAGCTGCTTAGGATCCCTGAGCACAAAAAGAGGGATTTTGAATATTTGGGATTCAAAGGGGGAGAGATCATACAAGGCATAGATGTAAACAAGGTTGAGGTTCCCCTTACCGTTTTAGAGTTGGAAAAGCCACAAGTATTGAAAGAGTTGGGGAAACCACCATAGGTTTATTTAGGAGTTTCTTTGGTTAAATCCTAGCTGAATGTGGATCCATTTTTCACTACCCTAGTTATCAAAGACAATTTGTTACATAATTGTATGTTTGATTCTAGAGCTTCATGTAATGTCATGCCTCTTGAGGTCATGAATAAATTAGGTATCAAAGTAACAACAACATATGGGAAGTGCAGTGCCATGGTCTTTAGAGAGGTGACAGTGGTGGGGTGTGTCAAAGATCTAGCAGTGCAATGCATATTATCCTAGAAGGAACTTAAATCTTGATGTAGTCATTGTTGACTTCCTTGCCAAGTGGGGGATGTTGTTTTCAAGAAAGTGGGTAGAAAGTATTGGTGGTAGTGTAAAAATGGACATGTATTATGCCACTATCCCCATTGAAGGAAACTTGGTGAAGTTTTATGGAGAGAAGAAGATGATGTACCTCATTAAAGACCCAAACAATGCATCTTATGAAGTTTCGCAAGAAGATGTTGATCTTAACAATTTTTCGAGCTTTGTGGATTTTAGGGAGTATGAGAGTGTTGAAAATAGAGCTCTTAAGTATGTTTCTTTTTCTGGGAATTTATTCTATGTTTCATCCTTGAAGAATGTCAAATAATTTGACTTAAAGACAATGTAGGAGCTTCAGAGAAGATGGGTGGTTTACAAACAGAACAAAGAAGAAAAGGAGGTCTACTTCAAGTTGATGAAAAAATATCAGAACCTCTTGGCATGGTCATATCTAGGATGCCATGTGCTCAAATTTTTTCCTTGATTATTTTCTTTAAATCAAGGCATAAGCCTTCTGTACAGTGTATAGTTTGTTGTGTGTTCCCTGTTTTTTTTGTTTTTGCTCGTTCTAGTCCTCGGTTACCTAATTTTGCTGGCTTCTTTGTTTGCTTGTGGAGATGGCTTCATTTCTCTCCTCTGTAAGATGACTCCACTACCCAATGGATATTTTTGCACTTTCTCTACTTTTGTTATTTTGGCACTTGCAGGGAGTACCAATCCCTGAGTTGGAGCCAATGTTGGTGCTCAAAATTGTCTCGCCCCATTTGTGCCCTTAAAATATTTAGTGATTAACACACTCTGTCATTTTATCCTTCCATGTATTATGTTTAGCCAATCTTTGTTACCATTTTAAATCTACTCCTGGGTCTAGGATCATGTGTGGGTCTGTATTTGTCTCATGGTTCCTTGGTTCCTTTGAAAAAGCTCTGTATTTTGGGTCTCCCATGCTCTGCCCCTTCAAAAATTTCGTGTTCCCATTTTGTCAATGAACTCTAGAGTTAGAATTTGTTGTCCCTGCCATTTTTTCCCTAAATATTAAAAGAGAAATGAGTTTATGTGTCCCTAAGGATCATGTTTGAGCCTTATAACAGTCTAAATTCTCTTTCCTTGAAGAAAACCTCATTTTCTGGCTCGAATGGATGTTTCTCTGTGTTTTACGGTTTGACGGACATTTCTCTCAATCAAATTTACATCATTTAGTTGATAAGGAAATGTTACACCTCTTGGTTGGATGTGGATCAATTTAATACTTCAAAATTTCCACGAAAAAGCCTCAACTTTAAAATGTGTCCACGTGGAGGAACGATGATCATTTGAGAATCAATTTTTTGGTTTGGCTTTGAAGTAGCACCGGGAGGACATGTGGAGGGTTAGCAGGAAAGAGACACGTGGAGGCTTCCACTAGATTTCTCATACTTAGACAAGTTTTAAAAGGTTTTCAGGAAGTCCAGGACATGTGGAGGAACGAAACTCATTTGAAGATATGCTTTTGGGCTTTTTCCTTGGAGTAGCGCCAGGAGGACATGTGGAGGCTTCCACTGCTTATCCCGAACTTAAATTTTTTTTATGTAAATTGATATAGTTTGGAGGAACAAGGACACGTGGTGAGGTTACACTCATTCAGGTTCTCTGCTTTGGGAACCATCTTGAAGTTGCACCATGGAGAAAGGTGGAGGAAATGTGCATGTTCGGGGATGGGCCCTTGAGTTTCAATTTAAAGAAGCACCAGGATGACATGTGGCGAGCCCACGCTCATTCAAGGTATCAAATTTTTGGGGCCATCTCAAGGAGTGTTGTGGTAACACATGGAAATTTTAAAAGTCATAAGGGGTGGGGAAGCGGACCATTGGAGGAAATTAGAGCTTTTTAACTCTTTACTTCATAAAGGTTAAAATATCAAAAATGGCCTGCAAGCTCAACTGGAAATAGCCAATTTTTTTCCCCAGTCAATGGCAGAGGTGCGAACGTGCGGAGGAAAATTGGAAATTTTTCTGTTTGATAAAAAAGAGTTAAAATTAAAAGGGGAAATGTTGTTCCACCACAATCATATTTAGACATGTGTCAGGCCCATTTTTCAAAGGCGGAGCTACAGGAAAAACTTGGAAAATTTTCCCTTTTCCAAAAAAGGTGTGAAATGGAATAATTTGGTGGTGGTTCCGCTGGGGCCCACCTTACGACATGTGTTAGGCTCATATCTTGAGGGAGGATATGTAGAGAAAAATATGAAATTTTCCCAAAGGTTGTACAAGGTCAAAGAAATCCCCAGAGTCCATTTTTGGATGTTCCACATGGACAACCCACAATCAAAAACAATGATCAATGACTGTTGAGCGTCTAAATATGATTTTCCCCCCTTTTTTTCTATAAAACTTTTGGGAGTGTGAGTCTTCATTATTTCTTGCTATTTTCTACATGCTAAATAGAGGAGTGAGTTAATTTTGATATCTAGAGTTTGGTGGGAGGGATATAGAGACGTCTTTCGCCATTAAAATAATTTGACTCTCAAGCCTGATTTGGTTTTCCATTTTTCTTCC